>ONZH01018359.1:0-117437 GCA_900303285.1 Rhinella marina | reverse complement strand
TACCTGAAGGTGCCTCATTCATCTGTACAAAACAATTATACGCAAGTACCAACAAGATGTGAATGTCCAACCATCATATCGCTCAGGAAGGAAATGAGTTCTGTGTCCCAGAGATGAACGTGCTTTGGTCCGACATGTGCATATCATCCCAAGAACAAAAGCAAAAGACCTTGTGAAGATGATGGCGGAAGCTGGTAAGATTGATTGTGTCAATATCCACAGGGAAACGAATACTGTATCGACATGGGCTGAAAGGCCACTCTGCCAGGAAGAAGCCATTACTCCAAAAGAAACCTAAAAAAAGCCAGATTAATGTTTGCAAATGCACACAGGAACAAAGACCTACATTTTTGGAGACATGTTCTATGGGTCTGACGAAACTAAAATTTAACTTTTTGGCTATAATGACCATCGTTATGTTTGGAGGAAAAAGGCAGAAGCTTGGAAGCCTAAGAACACCATCCCCAACTGTGAAACACGGGGGTGGCAGCATCATGTTGTGTGGCTTGTTTTGATGCAGGAGGGACTGGTGCACTTCATAAAATAGAGATGGCATCATGAGTAAAGAAGGTTATGCAGAAATACTGAAGCAACATCTCAAGACATCAGCCAGAAAGTTAAAGCTTGGGTGGAAATGGGTCTTCTAAATGGACAATGACCCGAAGCATACTGCCAAACTGATTACAAAGTGGCTTAAGGAAAACAAAGTCAACGTTTTTGGAGTGGCTATCACAAAAGCTCTGATCTCAAGCCTATTGAAAATGTATGGGCAAAGCTGAAAAGGCAAGTGCAAGGAAGGTGACCAACGAACATGGCTAAGTTACAACCAGTTTTGTCAGGAGGATTGGCCCGACCAACTATTGTGAGAAGCTTGTGGAAGGATATCCAAAATGTTTGAAGTCATACAGTTTAAGGGCAATGGTACCAAATATTAATGAAATGCCATGTAAACTTTTGACTTTGCAGAAAGTAATAAAAATTCCTTAAAACATTTTCTCTCTGGAATTTGGCAAATAATAATAATTATGGTAATCCTAATTGACCAAAAACAGAAAAGGTTTATTAGATTTCATGTCAGATAATGAGAAAAACATGCATATGTGTCTTTTTATATAGTGTATGTAAACTTCTGGTTTCAACTGTATATAATGGACCCATTGCAGGATGGATCCTTTTTCTTCTAATGGGTCTGTTTCTGTTTTTTCCGCCAAGAGACTATTCTGATCCAGCTCAGAACACCCTTAAGGTGCACGTTGCGCAACAAAATCCACACCATAAAAAAATCTCCTATGTTAGCCAATAGGGATGAAAAGTGTCAATACCTATGTTCTGTTCCACTACGGCATTAATATTTGTTTTTGCCATTTCCATCAGATTCATTATTTTAGACGGATGCACAATGTGCAAAACTATGTATGACAGATACTTAAAATACAGGATCCATTTTTTTAATTATTCTTCTGTTCTTCTGACGGATCAACAGAACGGAAAATTAAACAGTGATGTGGACCTGACCTAACAAGTTGTTCATAATGTGTCATGTTTTGATATTCTCATCATAAGTGATGCTATAAAATTAGAGTATAGAATGTTAGTTATGTATATTTTATGTTTTGGGACTTTTCTTTTTTGTAAAACCAAAGTGCTTTTTATACTGAGTTTTTTTTGTTAATTTTACTTTTTATGATTACAAAGTACAGTTTTTAATTTTGATTTGTATTTAACTATAAAGTACTGTCATATCTATACGTGTGTAGTAACACAGGTATATGGGCAGATGGCCTGGGTGCTTCAAGAGATCAGAGGTTCCACCATTAGTGTGGCTCTGGCTATGCCGAAGTTCACAAAGAAATTTGATTAGTTACAAATTACTTTGTCATAAATTGCATTCCATTATATGTAGTGGGCGCAATAGCTGGGAATGGTGATTGCACAGCTTCCCCCTACCATCATTGAACCCCCATCATTTATTTAAAAATCATACAATGTGATTTTCTGGATTTTTTTTAGATTCTGTCTCTCATAGTTGGTGTACCTACGATAAAAATTTCAGACCTCTCTATTCTTTGTAGGTGGGAAAACTTGTAAAATCGCCAGTGTATCAAATGCTTATTTTCCCCACTGTATACTCAAACTGCCTACATGTACCAACCCAAGCCTCATGCCCACTGCCTCATTATGGATTTGTAACACAGTACCCAGAGACTGCTGTGGGCTTGTACTTGTGAAGCTTTGAAAAATTGACATCAATTTAGTGTTGTGTGCGAGCATTTTTAGTAATTAGAATTACAGATATTTCTGTACTGGATTCTGATCCCTGAGCAATTTTCCTAATGGTTACAATCAAAGTCTTCAAAGTTACATTTATTAATAGTTCGAGTGTCTCACCACACAGGAAGTTTCTAAAACCCACTGTAAATATTTAATTGGCTATTAAGTTGACTCGAGGTATGTCATTATTGGCTCTTATTGTTTGACTCACTAAGACTTTAGAACTCCAGGGCTAATTCCACAATTTGACATGTCAGCTTTTTTGATCTTCTCTCCTTAAAAAAGGCAGAACTTGTTTCGTAGTTATATCAGTGTCACATTGATGCCGGTAATGAAACTATTTGACTCATTGCCACAAGGCATCGGTGATTGAACACCAGAGATGTGGGTGTCTGATAACACAGCTTCTCCCAGCTGGAGTGGTTTGTGAGAAAAATGCCAAGCAATTGGCTGGACATAAAACTATCACTGCTTAATATCCTATCAATCGTTCTTCCATTTGCCATAGCCTAGGATAGTTTACATCATCGGCTTGTCATAATGTAAAGGACCTACAAATAAATTAAGCATTACTGTATTGAAGCCCAGACTGCACTTTTGATGCAGTTCAAAAGGCAAGTGACAGTCACCAATAGAAGAGAATGGTGTCAGATGTCAGTTGTGTGGCATTTCCCATTCATGTCTTGTGCACCCAAAGTCACAGTATATGTGTTGTGAAGCTGGAGCTGCAAAGTAGGTTTTTGCTAGCAAATAATTTCCAAAAATCACCCAATTATATGGTTAAGGGTCTTTTTATACTGTAGATTGCAAGCTCTTGCAGACGAGGTCCTCTGTACCAGTTTAATAGATTACTGGGAGGGGCTGGAGAAGATCCAGCAGTCATGGTCCATATCGGAACCAATGATAAAGTTAGAGGTAGGTGGAGCGTCCTTAAAAATGATTTTAGGGATTTAGGTCATAAGCTTAGGGTAAGGACCTCAAAGGTAGTGTTTTCCGAAACACTGCCTGTACCACGAGCCACACAAGAAAGGCAGCAGGAGGTAAACAAGTGGCTGAAGAACTGGTGTAGGAAGGAGGAGTTTGGGTTCTTGGAGAACTTGGCCAACTTCTCTGTCGGCTACAGGCTCTACCGTAGGGATGGGCTGCACCTCAATGGGGAAGGGGCAGCTGTTTTGGGCTAGAAGATGGCTAGAAGGCTGGAGGAGTGTTTTAAACTGGGGGGGGGGGGGGTAACTACATTATAGGAGGGGAGGATAGTGCAGATAGAGACCTGGGGCAAGGTAATGGAACTGTGGGAGGAATGGAAGGAGGGACTAGAAAGTTCAGAAGGAAAGGTGTAGGGGAAAAAATATACATCAACCTCTTAATTGTATGTACACTAATGCCAGAAGCCTGACTAATAAAACTGGTGAACTGGAATTAGTGATGTGTGAGGAGGACTATGACATAGTGGGAATAACTGAGACATGGCTGATGATAGCTATGACTGGGCAGATAACGTACAGGGTTACAGTCTGTTCAGAAAGGATCGCCAAAACCAGAGGGGGGGGGAGGGGTCTGCCTTTATGTAAAGTCCTGTCTAAAGCCCACACTCCGGGAAGATATAAGTGAGGAACATGAAGATGTGGAGTCACTGTGGGTAGAAATACATGGAGCCAAAAACAATAATAAAATACTAATAGGAGTTTATTATAAACCACCTAATATACCAGAGTCCACAGAAAATCTACTTCTAAATGAAATAGACGAGGCGGCGAAACATTATGAGGTCGTTATTACGGGGGACTTCAACTACCCACATATAGACTGGGAAACTGAAACCTGTATATCTCATAAAGGGAACAGGTTCTTGGCAATAACCAAAGACAATTACCTTTCCTAACTGGTTCAGGACCCGACTAGAGGGGTGGCCATACTGCCAATAGACAGTATGCCAATAGACAATATTAACCAATAGACCTGACAGAACAACAGATGTGCAGGTTAGGGGACACCTGGGAAATAGTGACCATAAAATAATAACTTTCCAATTGTCATTCAAAAGAGTGTTTCTTCAGGGAGGAACAAAAATACCAAACTTCAAAAAAGCAAAATTTAGCCAACTAAGAGAGGCCATAGGCCTAACTAACTGAGAGAGAGCTCAGAAACTATAGGTCAGTAAGTTTAACATCTGTCGTGGGTAAACTGTTTGAAGGTTTTCTAAGAGATGCTATCTTGGAGTACCTCAATGAAAATAAGCAAATAACTCCATATCAGCATGGCTTCATGAGGGATCGGTCATGTCAAACCAATTTAATCAGTTTCTATGAGGAGGTAAGTTCTAGACTTGACCGCAGAAAATCAATGGATGTCGTATAACTGGACTTCTCCAAAGTATTTCACACGGTACCACATAAAAATGAGAATGCTTGGCCTGGGAGAAAATGTCTGTATGTGGGTAAGTAACTGGCTCAGTGATAGAAAACAGAGGGTGGTTATTAATGGTACACACTCAGATTGGGTCACTGTCACTAGTGGGGTACCACAGGGGTCAGTATTGGGCCCTATTCTCTTCAATATATTTATTAATGATCTTGTAGAAGGCTTGCACTGTAAAATATCAATTTTTGCAGATGACACTAAGCTGTTGATGAAAACATAGACCTGTCACTTTACAAATCACTAGTCAGACCACACATGGAGAAATGTGAACAGTTCTGGGCTCCTGTGAACAAGGCATACATAGCAGAGCTGGAGAGGGTTCAGAGGATGGCAACTAAAGTAATAACTGGAATGGGTGGACTACAGTACCCAGAAAGATTATCAAAATTAGGGTTATTTACTTTAGAAAAAAGTCGACTGAGGGGAGATCTAATAACTATGTATAAATATATCAGGGGTCAGTACAGAGATCTCTCCCATGATCTATTTATCCCCAGGACTGTGACTGTGACGAGGGGACATCCTCTGCGTCTGGAGGAAAGAAGGTTTGTACACAAACATAGAAGAGGATTCTTTATGGTAAGAGCAGTGAGACTATAGAACTCTCTGCCTGAGGAGGTGGTGATGGTGAGTTCACTAAAAGAGTTCAAGCGGGGCCTGGATGAATTTCTGGAGGGTAACAATATTACAGGTTATAGTTGGAGATGTGTCGTTGATCCAGGGAGTAATTCTGATTGCCTGATTGGAGTCGGGAAGGAATTGTTTTCCCCCTAAAGTGGGGAAAATTGGCTTCTATCTCACAGGGGTTTTTTGCCTTCCTCTGGATCAACTTGTAGGATAACAGGCCAAACTGGATGGACAGATGTCTTTTTTGGCCTTATAAACTATGTTACTAATAGTTTCTTCCCTATTCTGTTTTACCTTTATATGTAACCCTCTCTCCATGTACAGCGCCATGGAATTAATGTCACTTTCAAATAATAGTAATAACTGTACACCGAGCTTCATGTAGCTTACCTTTCCATATGCTACATGTTCGACTATGAAATGATAAAACTCCCTACAAACACTTTATTTTTTGATAGTTGAATTGTAAGACTGTTTTCTAGCATTTTATTGTGGCTTGAATTATTATTTTTTAAATTGCAGCAAAGTCAAACCGTTTCCCATAGACTTTACTTTAGGACAAAAACAACATTGTGTGACTATAAAAAGGCCACCCAAAAAAGCTTGTAAAAGTGCATGAATTTTATTTAAAAAAGTACAAAAAATACATTGCCCCAAGGCTGCTTTTTTCAATTTAACACCTCCCATCCTGTAGTTTTACACAAAGCACTTACCATATAAAGCTTTGCTGTTTCTTCAGTTAGTGGGCACTCTAGAAACAGTGTGAATATTAAGGGCCCATTCATACGACCGTAGTATTGCAATACTACGGGGGCCGCCCAGTGTGTGTTCCGCAACATTCGGAACACACAGCCGGGCGCCTCATTTAAAATGCCTATACTTGTCCGCTGTTGCCGACACTGAATGTGAAAGGCTAGTGGCAAGTAAGATTGATAGTTTACGTACATTTATTTTTTTTGTATAATGAATGCCTTAATGTTATAGAAATCACATTGAGTGAGCATGGCAGTAACATTTATAGCCACCAGGTGGCACTGGCAATATGCACAATGAAGAAATAGATGGTACCATGAAGACTGTACAATGTAAAACTACAAATTTACTTTAAGCAAAGAGAAGTGTTTCCTGATTGTTGTGAAAAAAAAAGGTTCAGTGGCAGCAGAAGAATGAACTCCCAGCTGGTGACACCTTAAGTAAAGAACTTTTACTGCCAAACTTTGTTACGCTTGCTGTTCATGAAATCCACTGCTGGTCTGGTTTAATTACTGTGAAGTGTGCTGATTGCAGCAAAAGCTAAAAATAAGTTGTATTCAATGACATACGAGGCACTGATTTCATTATTAACTCACATGACAAAACATATTAGTTTCCGTGTCCTGTTTTTTAGACACAGTTCCTTAGAATGCAGCATTATAGCTTACAAAAGGTACTCAGGTGCAGGGGTGGACTGATCAATATGGCTGATTCATATTTTGCTTCTGTAACTTTATATACTTTACATTTGTGATTCTACAGTAGATCCTTTTTTTGTGTGAGTAACATGTCCTGATGTGTCCAGGCATAAGCAGACAATCTGTACTTCCACTGAACAGAAGACAAGGTGCCATGTGTAACGTTATCCTGTCATATAAATTTTCTCCATCTTACCTGTCCTGACAAGCACAACCTTGCACCACTGTGATGATGTACTCTTAGGGAGGAAGTCATTTAAAGAGGACCTGTCACCTCTCCAGACATGTCTGTTTTAGTAACTGTCTGCATTCCCCATGTATTAACAAGATGTAGAACATCTATTCTCATGGCTCTATTTTGTGCCATTTCTCTGTTATTTCTACTACAAGTTGTGAATGAATTGTCAGCAGTAAAGGTGCAGATAGGTGTTACCATTTGGGGGGGGGGGGGGGTGTCTCTGCACAGTCAGACACCAGCAGCACTGATTGGACAGAGTCAGACACACCTGATACTGGTAAGACACATTAGTACCTTTACTGCAGACTGCAGGTAATTTATTTGTAAACTTCTAGCAGGAATAATACAGGAATGGCACAACATAGAATTGCTATTACATGGGGAATGTAAGTAGCAGTGGCTTACTGCCAATATAGGCAGACCATGCAGCTGCCCCCTACACACCATGAACCCCCCCCCCACATACACACTCTGTAGGTCGGCTCAACCGGCACTCCATTGATTGAGAGTGATTCTTCATGGGTTTAACGGACCTTCCAGACGTCACCAGCCCATGTGACCAGTGGGGGAGGAGCTAGAGGAGCACAGAGCTGTTGCTGTGTGTACAGAGAGGAGCCAGGCTGGAGTTTGGTGAGGCCTAGCTGTGTGTGTCTTTCCCTGTGTGTGTCCCTGTGTGTCTGTCTGTCCCTATGTGTCTGTCCCTCGGTGTCCCTGTGTTTGTCCCTGTCCCTGTGTGTGTTCCTATCCCTGTGTGTGTGTGTTCCTGTCCCTGTGTGTGTCCCTGTCCCTGTGTGTCCCCCTGTCCCTATGTGTGTCGCTGGCCCTGTATGTGTCGCTGGCCCTGTGTGTGTCCATGTCCGTGTCCCTGTGTATGTGTCGCTGTCCCTGTGTGTGTGTCGCTGGCCCTGTGTGTCACTATCCCCGTCCCTGTGTGTTTTTCGCTGTCCCTGTGTATCTCACCGTCACTATGCCCACAGTGTTCCTATGTCTTGACGCTGCTGCATCTACACTAGTGTCATCTGTAGTTTTAAATAGGACTGCAGGTAACACTACCACATGATCTACACTAGTGTTATCTGTGGTTTTACATAGGACTGCAGGTAACACTACTAATTATCAGCACTAGTGTTATCTGTGGTTTTACATAGGACTGCAGTTAACACTACTACAGTATCAGCACTAGTGTTATCTGTGATTTTACATAGGACTGCAATCAACACTCCAAATTGGAAAAAAAATGCTATTCCTCCACCATATTACAGGTTTTGTTCCTACGGCGTTCCCTTTGCTGCACATGGGGGTGTGGCAGGGGAGGAGCCAGTGCAGGAGGTGGGATGGGCCAGGGGTGGGTACTGGGTGGAGTTAGGGGGCCCAATTCAGATTCTTGCTATGGGGCCCAATGATTTCTATGTACACCCCTGTTAAGTAATTACTAAAACTGACATGTCAGGAGAGGTGACAGGTCCTCTTTAACCCCTTAATGCATAATACGTGTATGGCATTATGGGGCCGCATTTGTATGGAGTGGGCTGCTGCTTTGAGTCTGCTCTATCATACAGCCAGCACCCAGCCACAATGACGGGGAATGGGTATCCTACCGAACCCCGTCATTTAACCCTTCAAGGCTGATCGCTACATTTGTGGAGTTAGGCTACTTTCACACTGGCGTTAGACTGCACACTGCGTTTTTTGTCCGACCGCCTCTCGGCATGTTTGTTATAGTGAATGGGGCCAGGCGGACCTCCGGCAGCACACGTGTGCACCCGGTAGTACAGGTCCGGCAGGCTGTTCCCCTGCCAGAACAGGTTGCTGGAAAAGCCTTACGCCAGTGTGAAAATTGCCTTAGGCAGAGGGATGTGGCTACCGCAGAGAAATTGCTGTGCTCCAATCGGTTACCCTGGCAGCCTGGATGCTGCTGAAACCTTCCGGGTCTGCCATGGTAAGTTCCCTGCTGCTCTGTGCACAAAGCACAGCTCAGCAGGGACAGTGTAAATCCTATTCACCCTATTTTCACGTATTTTATTTCCGTGTATGTTCTGTTTGTTTTACGGACCGTATGTGGAACCATTTATTTCAATGGGTCCACAAAAAAACGGAAGTTACAATGTGTGCATTCCGTTTCCGTATGTCCGTTCTGCAAAGGGATAGAACATGTGCTATTATTGTCCGCATAACTAACAAGGATAGAACTGTTCTATTAGGGGCCGGCTGTTCTGTAAAATACGGAATGCACACGGATGTCATCCGTGTCAATGAAGCCCCCTTAAATGGCTCCTACACAAACTGATGCCCTCTAAGTGCCTGCTTCATAATATTATGTCCCCTTAAGTGGCCCCATATACAGTGATTCTCCCTTGAGTGCCTCCCTCACAGAGTGATGTCCCCATTAAGTTTCCCCACACACTATTATATTCCTTTAAGTGATTCCCTGACAGTAATGCTCTCTCAAGTGCCCCCTAACAGCGATGCCCCCTTAAGTGGCACCCCACACAATATGATGCCCTTTAAATGCCCCCCCAAAACAATATGATGCCCCTTAAAAGCCCCCCCAAACAATATGATGCCCCTTCCAAAGACTGAAGAGTGATGCTCCCTTGTGAACTCCATAGAGTGATGACATACATTGCCCCTATTTTAAAAACTCACCTTTGCTACATTCCCCCTGTTGTCAGCTCCTTGCTTCTCCATCAGGGATTCAGTGCTGGCAGGCGCAATGCGATGACATGATGCAATGACACCTGGCAGCGCTGAATCACTGGCGGCAGGGGAAAAGTGAAGCTGATGGCTCCCTGCTTCACCGCTATATTCAACTTCACTGGGTCCAGTTGAGTACACCTGCCCAAGACTCTTTCCTGACTCCCTGCTCCAGTTAGTGCTGTTTGGCAGAGGCCGCACCTTTCTCTCAATCTCTTCAGTCACTGTCCTCGCCACCATGGAAGTCATTTATCAAATGATGAACAGAACTTCAGGAATGATAAATTATATAACAACCAAACTGCAGTAACCAACTGTAAAGATACAGAACACATCTCAACGCAGATAAGCATATCACATATTCACTATTTATTTACCGTCTGTGTGGTATTCCAGTGGTTTGGTGTGAGATAGTCACCAAGTCCAATAGACAATAGACCACCCTCAGGCATACTGCACATGGCTGTAGTTTTGGTTCATATCCGATCTGCATTTTTGCCGATCTGATGCGGACCCATTTATCTCCGTTCTATAGCCCTGCAAAAAAATAAATAAAATAGAACATGTTTTATTCTTGTCTGTTTTGCAAACAAGCATAGGACATTTGTGAAGGAGTAAAAAAAAATAAAATGGTGGCATCTGTGATTTGAGGACTGCAAAAACGGATATGGTCGTGCCCTCATTGTAATAAAACTGTTTAAAAGCCCCGTTGGCTCACCAAATCCTGCAAGAGAGAATCTATTCAGGGTGACTCTAAGAGTAATGTTCTTCTTCCTCTCGGCTATAGCAAATTGTATATAAATGCAGATGTCTCCACTCCAGCAGCAAAACTCGAGATCAGTATTAGGGCTCATGCGCACAAACGTATTTTCTTTCCGTACCATTCCATTTTTTTTGCGGACCGTATGCGGAACCATTCATTTCAATAGGTCCTCAAAAAAACGGAAAGTGCTCCATGTGCATTCTGTTTCCATATGTCCGTATTTCCGTTCCGCAAAAAAATAGAACATGTCCTATTATTGTCCGCATTATGGACAAGATAGAGCTGTTATATTAGGGACCAGTTGTTCCGTTCTGTACTGCACACGGATGTCATCTGTATTTTTTGCGGATCTGTTTTTGCGGACCGTAAAATACATACGGTCGTGTGCATGAGACCTTAGTAAGTAAACATATGATAACTCAGTGCCACAGAATCATGTAAAAACTATCACTGACTATGTATGTGTATGAATGTATTAATCACTGAACAATTTAAAAAAAATTCATATGCATTTTAAAAACCAAACATAGACACTAGATATCACATGATATAAACTAAGCAAAAATCACAGAAAAAAAAGGATAAAAAACATCCTGCATGATGTGATAATAATGATTGCGGATGTCAGTGGTTACATATATCAAAATAAATCACAGAAAAAGAATATTAATGCACGAAAAATAGATGCAAACAATATATACTGTATAAACTAAGACCTCATTCTGATAAGATAAAGTCTGAGACTCTTAGCCAATATATTTTGATCAAAACACATCTGTGCCCACCTACCCAGCGCCAAGGTGGTCTCAGGTCAGGCAGGTCCTACGTTAAACTTACCTATGCCGTTGGGCATCTATATCTAGGAGCGTGGACTCTGCACATATAGGTGTGTTGCTCCTAGCGACCTCTATGTGCATACAGCACCTACATATAGGCGTGTTTGCTCCTCCTCTCATTGGTTGCTGTATGCACATAGAGGTCATTAGGAGCAACACACCTATATGTGCAGAGTCCACGCTCCTGGACGTAGATGCCCAACGGCATAGGTAAGTTTAACGCAGGACCTGCCTGACCTGAGACCACCTTGGCGCTGGGTAGGTGGGCACAGATGTGTTTTGATCAAAATATATTGGTTAAGAGTCTCAGACTATCATATCAGAATGAGGGCTTAGTTTATACAGTATATATTGTTTGCATCTATTTTTCGTGCGTTAATATTCTTTTTCTGTTCTAGATATCACATGATCCTACAAAATAGCAGAAGTGCTACATGGTGACTACTGTAACACCCAGAGAAACTGTACTCATCCAACATGTAGAGCCTTACACAGTGTCTTGGTCAGCAAAAGGGAGGTGGAACCAAAGTTCGGGAGGCAGCTGGGAAAGGTGTTCCATTCTGCACAGTGAAAGGTCTTACACTGTAGTAGACACAGAGTCCTGGCATAAACAGAGGTGTCTACACGGCCTGTGTACCAGCACTATAACACAGGGGTTGATTGCAAAAGGGGAGCAGCGTGATATCCGTATAAGCACTGGATTTAAACTGAGTCAAAGTCATTAAAGGTGTTTTCCATGGATAGAGGATAACTATAGATCAATAGGAGTCCTACCACTGATCACGAGAACGAGTACCATGTAGCACTTGTAGCCCCCCAAAAATGAGGGGACTGAAAAGTCAGGCATGGACACTGCTGCTCCATTCATCTCTACAGGAGTTCCAGAGACCGCCACATTTAGTGCTAGGCTATTTCTGGAACTCTCATAGAGATGAATGGAGCTGCAGCTTGCAAGCCCGACCTGCTGCTCTGTTCATTTCAGGGGGATCCAAGGAGTTCGGTGTAACAGTGCTCTTGATCGTTGGGGGTCCCAGCAGTAGGACCCCCACTGATCTAATAGTTATCCCCGTAACCTTTAAACTAAAAGTGCACCTGCTATAATTACAGTTTAACTGTATTCTATAGAAGAATATTTACAGCTTTGCACTGTTGAGGTTGTCCCTGTTCAAATGTAGAAGTTTAAGAGAAATTCAAGTTGTGTGATGGTTGTTCACATTATTTGTCCACTCATAATGCCATTCAGTAAAGCATTGCATTGTTGTCATCCACTTGCAATGTTACAATACCATCGTGGAAAGCCCTCATTGGATAATTAATTAATAATTACCTATATGTGAAGGTCCGAGTAGAGGGAGGGCAGAGCTAGCAGAGTAGTGCCCTAATTCCTTACCCTATGTGCCATAGCATACAGGGCACCACCCTAACAAACCCCTATCGACATGTTTCCACCTTGACATGAGAATTCATCAGGGGACCTGTTCACTTAAAGGGGTTGTCTCACTTTAGTAAGTGGCATTTATCATGTAGAGAAAGTTATTACAAGCGACTTACTAATGTATTGTTATTATCCATATTACTTCCTTTTTCTGCCTGGATTAATTTTTCTATCACAATATGCAATGCTCATTTCCATGGTTACAGACCACCCTGCAGTTCGTCAGTGGTGGTCATGCTTGCACAACATAGGAAAAAGCACTAGCCTATGTGCGCTCCCATGGTCCCGGCCACCAGAAAGGCTGATGCTTTTTCCTATAGTGTGCAAGCACGACCACCACTGATGGATTGCAGAGTGGTCTGTAACCATGGAAATGAGAAGTGTATAATGTGATGGAAAAATGAATCCAGTCAGCAAAGGAGGCAATATGGATAATAACAATACATTAGTAAGTGGCTTGTATTAAGTTTCTCTACATAATAAATGCCACTTGCTGAAGTGAGACAACCCCTTTAAGATGCAAAACAGAATATACAGTATGACCTATATACATGACAAATCAAGTAAAAAAAAGCTCACCACATTGTGCATGTAGGGCCGCATCCTTACCACTTGAAGATAGGATCCACGCACCCAACTTCAGCACTCACCAAATAGACCAAAAGGAAAAGTATAATCTTCATAAAATGTAGAAACTTTATTGTAGAAACATCAAAAAAATCCATAAAAAGGGTCCAGTTTCAAAAGTTTCTACAGTTTATGAAAATTTTCCTTTTGACCTATATACAAAGTGTGGTAGAAATATAAACATTAAAGAAACACTCGGACAAAAAATGTTATTCTCTGGCCCATAAGAAAGGTAGATGATACGAATTGGAATGAAGTTATTGAATTGTGAGTTATCCCCTCACTTCTGGTCCTCAGCTATGTCACGTGACCAACACTCTGACTCTCCAAATGACACAGCTTCTTATGTGTGGGTAGAAAGTCAGTTTCTATATTATTTCCTATGAGAGGCTTGATGTACAGATTTATTGAACTTCGTTTTAGGTCCAATTTGCCCAACTTTTTAAAATATTCGATTCAAGTCTGAATCTCTTCAAACCGAATCAAAAATGCTCAAGTTGTCCTGAAAGTTGGTATATAAGAGTCTCTGGTCTCCTAGAACAGAAACAGTACTTTCTCATTTTTAAGAGTGCCTATTATGCATAACATGTGTGCACAGTATTGTAGGCCAGGCAACGCCCCTCTGGGTTTCTGGGAAACATATTCAAATTAGCTTTCCTTTAAGTCTATCTGATGCTAGCAGATGTAAGATGTGCTCATTTTCATATATTTTTCCCAGAAAGCCAGAGGAGTGTTGACTGACTTATGGAGAGTGTATACATAAAAAATATCATAAGGCTAAATAGTACTCCAACCAAGGCCTCTTGTACTACATTTTGTGGCTATGATGTAATAAAGAAGATATAATTTTATGTGACTGCTTTGCTGTGTTGGATTTTTCTTCTCTGCAACAAGTGTTCCTTTGTTCTTCAGTGCATGGGGGACACTCCCAGCTAAAGTGGGTGAGTTGCTGTGGGAGAGGGACAGGGAGGGGGGCCATATGAAATGATCCCACAGGCCGGAGGTCCCCACCCTTGTCTTAGGGCATATGGACAGGGGTTGTCTTTATGAGACAACCCCTTTAAAGTAGTACAATTATGGTTCATCTAAGGATAACCCCAGCTAACCATTTACACTTGGCAGAAAGCTGAGGCCTGAATGGTTCTAACACTTGTTGAGCTGCTTTATTTTCCTGTACAGCCTATGTGGAGAGATCGCAATGAAGGCTTTACACAAGCAGCTCCCCAGTGTGAGAATCCCATCAAGTAACTTCTTTGAGTCCTGTGAGTATGGCTTGGGAGGTAATTAATGTTTAAAGGGGCTCTCCCAGATAATTAAACATTTTGAAAAAGCCTTCTGATTGCCCAAAACAACAAATGATGTTATTGTTACCCCTTTTGTCAGGATTGGCGTCATGGCGCCCGTGCCGCCGGTCCTGCCTCTGACTCTGTGGGTAATGTGGATGTCCGTGCCCGGGCTTCTGTCCTCTCCTGTCAGGCTCTTCCTCCTGCCGGTGGTCTCTTGGTATTGGTGCACGTTCCAGGCAGGGAGCGCGCACCACGTTTGAGAGTGCCAAGGACGCGGCGGGTTTGCAAGCACGCTCGCGTTCTCGGTCACTAGGTTCATGCCGGAGAACGTGAGCAGTTTATTCTATTTGCTATGCTATGCAGACCTGGTCACCTACTAAGGGATAATTCTGTGCTCAGGAGTCTCTCCTCCCTTTCACCTGTGGAACTCCTGGCTGCATTTAAACCTTGCAATCATCATCATACTTGCCAGTGTTTGAGTTTTCTCTGCACCAGCTATCCTAGTGGTTTATAGTCTGCAGTTCTTACCTTGCTTCATGTTTTTGACCATCGCCTCTGCCTGATGCCTTTGTACTTCGCTACTGGTTGGTTTTGACTTCGGCTCGTTTTTGACTACTCTTTGTTTTGTGATTTTGTCCTGACGTACCTTCCTGGTTTTGACTCGGCCTTATTAACTATTCTTCCGTGTTTGTTTGTCTGTCTCTTGTCTCCCATCCCCTGCACTATAGTCAGTGTATATCGCAGTCATCGTGGTTGTCGCCCCACGGTTTAGCGTGGGTGGGGCAATAGGCAGGGACAGAGGTTGGGGTAAGCTCAGGGCTTCACGTTCCTCTGTTATCTGTTTATCCCAGCCTGACACCTTTCTTCTGCGCTTGTCTCTATGGTGCTGGTACGGTTCTCCTGGCTCTTCTTGTTTAAAAACAACAGTTGTGATGTGTCCATATATATGGCTCATGACCACCGCAACCAATCACTGTCCTCAGCGGGCTGAAGACAGGGACTGGCTGCAGCAGTCATGTGCCGTACGACTGCATGTCACTGTGCATGGCATGGACACCATGATGTGCAGGTCTACTACATGTCGCCACCGGAGCCAATCACTATCCTCTGCAAAGGTCACGTGCCATATACCGGCACATCAGCCCTGGTACTGGTAAACAAACAGTGGCAGGAGGACTGGACCAGCGTAACAGAGAACAGCACTGGAGAAAGGGGTGAAACTAACATAATTTATTTCAGTATTTTAAGCAATTGTAGTGCTTGTCCGAGATTTTTGTTATCTCAGATAACCCCTTTAACTGCCATCACTCCTACATTTTCTGGTCTGGCAGGATTTAACTTCAGGTACATACATTCATACATACAAAGTATAAAGCTCTAGCTCTGACACGCAGTTCATAGCAAATATTTTATTGTCAAATGCATCAGTTTGAGTTATTTCAGAAATTTTCCAACTAATTTTGCAACTTTCAAAGCTGGCCACATATTTTGTTCTACTAGTTAAGAAGTTTAGACAATTATTGTGTATTTTCAGTTTTATACAGCATGCCTGTGACCTGTACTTTCATGACAACGGCAAACTGTCTATAATTCATGCTAGTATTGTGTCCCAACAAGTAATGTTATTTCTTCGTTAATTAATTAACATTGTTATGAATTTGTGTTGTAGCCATTGTGTCCAGTATTCATTAAAAACATGTCTATTTAGAGTACCCTCACACATGGCAGAATCTGTTGCATAATTTTCTGTAACTGATAGTACCATTCATTTCAATGGGGCTTGCAGAAATTTACGTGACATCCCTATTCATATAACTTTAACTGATTTTCAGCTGCAGAAATTTCTGCAACAAAATCTGCCTCGTTTGAAGGTACCATGAAAGTATAAAATGTTGATGAACCCCTCCATTTTAATTGCTGGAGTAATGTTTTAATTGGATGTCCATTAATCCTTAAAGAGGTTCCCTAGGACGTAAACATTTATGGTCCATCTTGGATAAAGGTCATCAATGTTTCCTTATAATGTGGGACTGATTCCTGCTAATAAGGTCAGTGAAGGAGGTTTACAGCAGCACCATGGCTCATCCATTCAGCTAGTCCCATTCAAGAGAATCCCTTTACTTTTTATTTCCCAAGGCTGATTGTTGACATTTTTGTTTATCTGCCTTTTGAATTAAATTTTGCTTTGTTTGCAGAGAACAGAAAAGTGGAAAAATTACACACTATATAAAGGGATTGTCTAGGATTAGAAAAAGTAAAGATGCTGAGTTGCAATACCAGACCCATTTACAGATGTAACCCTTTTTTCCTAATCCTAGACAGCTCACTTTAAAATTCCAGTGATGGAGCAGTTGAGAAATAGAGATCTCAGTTGCTCAAGGCAAGGTCTGTCCAACCTGCGGCTTTCCAGCTGTTGTAAAACTCCCACCATGCCCTGCTGTAGGCTGATAGCTATAGGCAGACTGGGCATGCTGGGAGTTGTAGTTTTGCAACAGCTGGAAAGCCGCAGGCTGGCCATCCCTGCACTAGGCAGATTGAGGGTTTTCAAATCTGCAGTTGAATTACTGGCAGAACGGAAATGGGAATAGTCTAGTGAGAAAGAGAAGACAAGGGTTTGCCCAGGGTGCATACACTTGTGATCATGCTGCATTTTTATCTTAGTTCTAAATTAATGTAGTAAATGTGATTTGGTGCCATAATTGTTGGATTTGTGGAGAAATTTAGGTGTGTTTTCCAATTGACTTCAGTCAACTGCTACCAACATGAAAACATCAAGTATTTGCACTATAATGCAGTTTTCCATAATCAAAACACCAGTCAAAATTGTGATAAAACTGTAATATTAAAGGGATTTTCCACCTTTTTAGATATTAACAACCTATCTTCTAGATACTCATCATTGTTAGAGTAGTGGAGGTCCAACATCTGGCACTCCCACCAAAACGTTTGCGGTAGCTGCCGGCATCAGGAGCATAATAGTGGATGGAGCCGAAAGCTCCATCCACTGTGAAGTTGCCATGCTGGCGTACCCGGCTCCCATTCAGTCCCACTGATCTGATATTGAAGACCGCAGGATAGGTCATTAATATCTACAAGGTGTAACCGTGTTACAACTACATGTGCAGGTATCCTAGGCTTCAGTTGCTCATAATACAACTCAGTCTGACTTCCTCTACTCACCCACACATAGCCCTATTACAAAGCAGTTTTTCCCTATTTCTTTTTATTCCATACTGAATCAATACTATTTAAACATCTCATAAAAGTAACAAAAACAAAACAAAACACAAAGTAAATGCATTCCATAAAAATAAACACCTTTAAATGCACTTAATGGAAATATAGCAATTCTTGTTAAATAGGAGAAGGTCTATCAGTCATAATGTGGCCTGTATAAACTATTCACTAAAATATAAAATAAATATATTATTAACCACACCAATATTCAATGGGCGCTGCATATGTGTAGTATGCCCACATAAACAGTTCATAATGAAAATGTAAGTTCATAATTTATACAGGTACAACCATATCATGTTTGAAACCAATAGCATTTTAATACTGAAAAGTCTCTGGGAATGAAGATATTTATTTAAGGAGCATCGGGAGTAAGATTTCTGCTGGAGTAAAGAAATAAAGACACTGGGCTATAGGTAAGAAGAATGTACGTAGAAAATTGTCAGCATTTGCAGGGAAATGGTCCATTGTCCAGGCGTGTGTTAAAAAGAAGAGAATTGACTATTTTCATAACTAAACCAGTTTCTGTGGTTGTCCTGGAGATTTCTCGATTATCTCCATTGTCTCCCCAGTACTAGGACCATTGATGTGAACAGTACAATGAGCGATTGGTTGAGAGTGGGTGCTGCAGAATACTCCAGCTCTCTCCTGTCTGGCTCAAAGGGTAGCGCTTCTGTAGTGATGTAGTCATACTCTGTGGGGCAGATGTCATCAGTGCAGCCACTGCCACTCCCCGAGCCACTTGTTTCTTCACCTTTTAGGACATAAAAAAATCTGTTATATATTCATCCACATGTAATTGCGTGTCTTTGTCTTGGGGATCATGCACATGATAGTCCTATCCTTGTCCGTAATGTGGACAGTAATAAAACATGTTTTATTTTTTTGCAGAATGGACATGCGGACACGGAGCACACATAGAGTAATTTCCGTTTTTTTTAAGCCCCATTGAAGTGAATGGTTCCCCAAATGCCCCCCCCCAAAAAACGGAACGGACAAAAAATATGTTCATGTGCATGAGCCCTTAATCCTTGTCAAACAGCTTTCAAAATGACCATAAAATTATAGTATCCATCTTGTCCCATGTTGAGAAAAATATATAAAATACTACAATTTCTACAGAGTAGACCTAGATGTGAGTACCCGCTCATACATGATAGAAGACATTGCTCTATAGGAATGCCTTGAATTACAGAATGATAGTGTGAATCAATGCATCTGAAACACAGCGACTGCCAAAATTGTAGCTCACTGCAATATTGGAGGGTCCAATAAAGTACTATGTGAATTCAATTAAACTTGTTAGCACAGCTGGGTCTGTGGTCTTGTGAAGTGTTATTCCCATAGTGAACACCCATATACATTTTTAGGGTGGTCACTGAGGGACCATAGGCTGGGCCAGCGCCTTTTAATGGTGGCCGGGTCTAATCGCTGCAGGGCTAACATGTGCAATGGAGAGCAGGGGCTTGGCTCTCACATATGTGCCGCGCTCCTGCTCTAACAGCCCAGACCGACATGAGTGCTGATCCGGGCTGTTTAACCCCTTACACTCCACAGGCAATGGAGCCCGCTGCATGTAAGCGGTGACAGAGGGAGTGGACTTTTATTAAAATTCCAATAAAAGTTGCCAATACTCTGCTGACTCAATAACTGCAGAGTTACCTCTTCGACTGCAACATCGGCACAAAAACTGTGCACAAGGAGCTTCATACTATGAGTTTCTATGGCTGAGCAAATGCATGCAAGACTTATATCACCAAGCACAATGCCAAGCATCGGGTAGAGAGGTGTAATGAATGCCACCACTGGATTCTGGAACAGTGGAAACATGTTCTGTGGAGTGGTAAACAACGCTTCTCTATCTGGCAGTTTGATGAACAAGTCTGAGTTTGGGAAATGCTAGGAGAATTTTACTGGCCTGACTGCATTGTGCCAACTGTAAAATTTGGTGGTGGAGGGCTAATGCTATGGCATTGTTTTTGAGGGTTTGACCTAGGCCCCTTCATTCTAGTGAAGGGAAATTCTAATGCTTCAGCATACCACGAAGAATTGTATTCTTCCAATAGTTTGGGTAAAGCCCTTTTCTATTCCAGCATGACTGTGTCCCAGTGCACAAAAGAAGGTCGATAAATGCATGGTTGGGTGAGCTTAGTGAGGAAGAACGTGATTGTCCACAGAGCCCTGACCTGAACCTCACAGAACACCTTTGGGATAAACTAGAACAGAGACTGCAACCCAGGCCATCTGGTCCAGGATCTGTCTGATGTCACAAATGCTCTTCAGGAATAATGGGCAAAAAATCCCACAGACACACTACAAAATCTTGCAGAAAGCCTTCCCAGAAGAGTGGAAGCTGTTTTATCTGCAAGGAATGGGATGCCATAAAGACCCTGTAGGTATAATGTGTAGGTATCCCAATACTTTTGTCCATATAGTGAACCATATAGTGCCCAAGTGTATAGCGAAATTGTATAGCCTAAGTGTACTGATCTTCTGGGATGCAGTGACGTGTTGCTTTCATTATATAAATAAGGCCATGAAATAGGGGAAATGGCCATTATAATTGTTCTTTACTTAAAATCGCTAATTTTATGCTTAAAACCAAATACTAACTTACTTGTATCTTGAAAATTGACATCATTTCCAGTGAGAGCATTCCTCAGCTTGTTTGTCATTGCTCGTAGGGCCATTATTTGCTGTCTTACAAATGTGTCCGGCCTTGTGATGTCTACATCCACCTCCGGATTATTGATCTGATTTATCAGGCCATCCGTCATTACCTCTGGCAGATACCTGGAAAGTCAAAAGCCAACCTGTAGTTAATTTCATAAAAATCGATATCTACGGAATCAGAGTTGTGGATGACGGGATTCTGCCCTTCATTTTTTAAAGGATTTCTTATGTTGGCAGCCATTCTGTCTTGGAGCGCAGAAGCCAGACCTTGTCTCTTAGGCATGTCTCTTCATTTCTCACATTTGGACATTTATCAGTGTAGTAGAGAACTAGAGAAATGCCTATTTAAGTATTACAATAATTTCACAGTAAGTGCACTTGTAAAAATGAAATAAAGATATCTGATGCTATGTATTACTCTAATTTGAGGCTAGTTGAGAATTCAATGGCTGGGTACATTTTTTCGAAATCCATCTGCTTTGTCCTCTTCTGCTTTCATTTTCCCATCACACAGGATGTGAAGAACATTAATCTGTATGAGATCACTTATCGTTGTGGAGCTCTCGGCTGCATTTCATGAGAGCGACACAGTTCAATATCATGAATAATTTGTCAGCATGAAAATTTGCTCTATTAAAAACATCTGATAGATTAAATGTTATAATAGAACTTGATTGAATGGATTTATTTTTGTAGGGGGCTGCATTATGATGCTTGTTTTCATTTTTTGTGATGAACTATCCCTTTTCCCAAATATAATGATCACTAATGTTAAAAAAGACCAAAGTGAGTAAATCATCTCAAGGACTCTCTATACTATGTGCCGCTAGTTAAATCGATGACAAATGGTCAGGCCAGAAAGCACTCTACTGTTGTTTTTCAAGCTTGAATTTTTCTATTTATCAGTTTTTACCATCTATCAAAGGTTATTGTATTTTGTTAGTCACTTTCATCACTTACACTTTGCTGTGCTTCCATTTCTAAACTTGTACAAAAGCTTTCTATATTGTATCTTCACTGAATCCGGTTCGTTTGATCAGCTAATTATGTTGCCGTATAAAAAGGAGAGGGGAGATGTAGGTAAAAGGAAGAAAGGAAAGAGGGGACTCTTAGTTTCTCCCTATTGATCCAAAGAAAAAAAAAAAAGACAGAGAACTTGTCGCTATGAAATGCAGTACAATCTGCAGGCAACATATCATAGAGCAGGAGGAGCTGAGCAGACTGATATATAGTTTTATGGGAAAAGTTGCAATTTATACATTTACATTTATTTATACATTTAAACCACTGTTTAAATGTATAAACAGTCTTCTATGGGGTGCCGGCGATGTGTGTTCCGCAAATTGCGGAACACACACCGTTCGGCATCCGTGGTATTGCGGATCCGCATTTTTGTGGACCCGCAGGATCACGGCCGTCTGAACGGTCCCTTACACAGAGAATGCTATCAATCACTGATAACACCTCCTCTGTGTACAACTATCCGTGACTGACAGCTATCTCTGTATACACATACATAGAATGCTATTAATAACTAGTAACACCGCCTCCATGTATAACTATCAGTGACTGACAGTTATCTCTGTATAGACGCTTACACAGAGAATCCTATCAATCACTGATAACACCTTGTTCATGTACAGCTACCAGTGACTGACACCTATCTATGTATACATACTTACACATAGAATGCTATGTCACTGATAACACCTCCCCATGTATAACTATCAGTGACTGACAGTTATCTCTGTATATACTTATTTACACAGAGAATGCTATCAATCACTGATAACACCTCCTCCATTACTATCAGTGACTGACAGCTATCTCTGTATACACACTGTATACAGAGAATTCTACTAATCACTGAGAACACCTTACCCATGTACAGCTTTCAGTGACTACCAGCTATCTATGTATACACACTTACACAGGGAATGCTATCAATCACTGATAACACATCCCCTGTGTACAGTTATCAGTGACTGATGGCTATCTCTGTATAAACTCTTCCATAGAGAATGCTCTCAATCACTGATAACACCTCCTGCATGTACGACTATTAGTGACTTACACTGGGTATGCTATCAAGCACTGATAACACTTCCCTGTGTACCTCTATCAGTGACTGCCAGCTATCTCTGTATACACACTTACACAGAGAATACTATCAATCACTGATAACACCTCTCCCATGTACAACTATCAGTGACTGACAGCTATCTCTGTATACACACTTACACAGAATACTATCAATTACTGATAACACCTCTCCCATGTACAACTATCAGTGACTGACAGCTATCTCTGTATACACACTTACACAAAGACTGCTATCAATAACTGATAACATCTCCACCGTGAGTACAGCTATCAATGACTGACAGCTATTTCTGCATACATACTTACACAGGGAATGCTAACAATAACTGATAACACCTCCCATGTTTACAGCTATCAATGGCTGACAGCTATATCTGTATACACAATGAATGAATTGAATGAATGAGTCTTATGGGAAAAGCTGTAATTTATACATTTATTTATACATTTAAAGGGTTATTCTCATTTTAGACAATGGGGGCATATCGCTAGGATATGCCCCCATTGTCTTATAGGTGCGGGTCCCACCGCTGGGACCCGCACCTATTTCCAGAACGGAGCCCACGAACTGAATGAGGGCGCACTGCGCATGCGCAGCCGCCCTCCATTCATTTCTATGGGGCCGCCGAAAATAGCCGAGCGCTGGCTCGGCTACTTCCGTCGGCTCCATAGAAATGAATGGGAGCGCACCGCGCATGCACGGCCCGGCTCCCATTCATTTCTATGAGCGGCGCGGGGAACTGCGCCTGGTGGTGGCTGGACCCCCGGAAACCTGGGGTCCTCCAGGCGCAGCGCTCCCCGCTCCGTTCTGGATATAGGACAATAGGCACCTATAAGACAATGGGGGCATATCCTAGCGATATGCCCCCATTGTCTAAGATGAGAATACCCCTTTAAAGGAAATCTGTCACCAGGATAATCCCTATTGAAGTAAAGCCATGGCCTAATAGCACTTATCACCTTTTTCCAGATGTGCCTTTGTTTCAGCAATAGATGTTTTCTATCTTCTGAAAATCCAGTTTATTTGGTATGCAAATGAGTCAGTAATCAGTCCGGAGGGGCGTCACTCATGCAGGAAGATGCCCAGGCATGCCTCCTGCTTGTGCCCAAACCCGCCCTCATGATGTGAGCAGGGAAAAGGGGGCAGAGTTATGGCTTGAATGTGATGTAGGAGGCGTGCCTGGGCTCCTTCCTGCTATAGTGACGCCCCTCCGGGCACCTTACTGGCTCATTTGCATACCAAATAAACTGGATTTTCAGAAGATAGAAAACATCTATTGCTGAAACAAAGGCACATCTGGAAATAAGGTACTAAGTACTATTAGGCCATAGCTTTACTTCAATAGCGATTATTCTGGTGACAGATTTCCTTTAAACCACTGTTCTTTCTGAACTTAAGATTAGAGTTGAGCGAACCTGAACTGCAAAGTTCGGGTTCGCACCGAACTTTGCGAGTTCGGGTACCTGGACCCGGACTTTTTCACTAAAGTTTGGGTTCGAATTCGGTTTTCGGGTGATTTTATTATTTTCCATTATAACATAGTTATAACGGAAAATAATAGCATTCTTAAGACAGAATCCAAAATAAAGTGGCCATCCAGGGGGTAAAAATAATAAAAAAAACCTCACCTCATCCACTTGATCGCGCAGCCGGTGTCTTCTTCTTAATTCTTCTTGCAGGACCTGCAAAAGGACCTGCGATGACATCACCGCGCTGATAAGTGCGTAAGTGGTAAGTGCGATGATGTCATCGCAGGTCCTGCTGAATGAAGATAGGAGGTGAGTTTTTTCCATTATTTTTAACCCCTGGATGGCCATTTTATATAGCATTCTGTCTTAAGAATGCTATTATTTTCCGTTATAACCATGTTATAACGGAAAATAATAAAGTGAAGTTCGGGTCCCCATTGACTTGAATGGGGTTTGGATTGAAGTTCGGGTCCCGAACCTGAACTTTGACCTGAAGTTGGGCCGAACCCAGCAAACCCGAACTTCCTTGAATTCGCTCATCCCTACTTCAGACTGTCCCATGTATACCTACCAGTGATTGACAGCTATCTCTGTATACATACTTACATATAAATCACTATCAATCTCTGATAACACCTCCCCATGTACAACTATCAGTGACTGACAGTTATCTCTGTATACACACTAACATAGAGAATACAATCAATCACTGATAACACCTCCCCCATGTACAACTATCAGTGATTGACAGCTATCTCTGTATACACATTTACACAGGGAACGCTATCAATGACTGATAACACCTCCACTATGTACAGCTATCAGTGACTGACAGCTATCTCTGTATACACATGTACACAGGGAACACCATCAATGACTGATAACACCTTCCCCGTGTACAACTGAAGTCAGAAAAAAACATATAAATGTATAAATTACAAGTTGTACTTAATA
Source organism: Rhinella marina (assembly GCA_900303285.1). Taxonomy (NCBI): domain Eukaryota; kingdom Metazoa; phylum Chordata; class Amphibia; order Anura; family Bufonidae; genus Rhinella; species Rhinella marina. The sequence goes on along the minus strand of ONZH01018359.1, from coordinate 92,351 downwards.
TTTCTCCACAAAACTACAGTATACATCAATCTGCTCAGCTCCTTCTGCTCTATAACCTGTTGTTGCCTGCAGATTACACTGCATTTTCATGGTGACAAGCTCTTTTTAAGTCCTTCCTGACTTGTACATTGGCCAGGACTTTTTTATTTAAACAGTAGTCACCTGGGAATATGTCTGTGACCTGCGGTAATGCCAATCGTGCACTTTTAACCCTTCAGATGCCATGGTCAAATGTGACCACAGAATCTGTACAAGCAAAAACTCAGATGTGCATGCTTTCCGGGTGTGCCTCGACTCCCCCTGGCGAGGATCAGATGGCTGGATGCAGTGTGTGGCAGCCTCTGTCATCCTGAGTGACAAGAGGCTGATGGACATTAGGTCCTCTAGAGCCCCTGCCTGGGGCAGTGTATGTCTCATACACTCCAATGCTTATACTGATGACTGCTTGTTATAGTTCCCTATGGGAAGTATAAAAAGTGTTAAAAAAATAAATGTTTTTTTTTTTTAACCGAAAATAAAATATGAAAATAAAAATACATAAACAATAAAAAAAATACACATCATGGCCATCACTGTGTGAAAATGCCCATACTGTTAAAATATAAAAATATTTATCCCATGAGCCAAATGGCTGATTTGCTTTTTTTGGTCACTTTACCTCCCACAAAAAACAACTACTGTTAAAATATAAAAATATTTATCTCATGAGCCAAATGGACAATTTGCCTTTTTTTTGGTCACTTTACCTCCCACAAAAAATAAATAAAAATTGAACAAAAAGACATACAAACCTCAAAATGGTATTAATGAAAATGATAGATTGCCCTGCAAAAAATGAGTGCCCACACAGCTCCATATACATAAGTACAAAAAAGTTATAGGAGTCAGAATATGACGATGAAAAGAAAAAAAAATTTTTTATTAAGTTTTGTTTTTTTTCAGTATTGAAAAAATGATCCATATGTGGTATCACCGTAATTGTACTTATCATGTAGGAAATGCTGTAAAAACAAAACCCATGAAATTGTTGGATTTGTAAGTGCTTTTCAAAATACTTATTAGTAATGCAGGTCTACAATTTTATTTATATATTGCACCAGAACCCTGCTAGCCCTTTTCTCCCCTAAGTTCAGTGGCAATTCTGGACTGGACTGATTGTTTACAAATATATTTTTTACAGACAAATGTATTTTTTTTTGCTACTGTCGGGTTAACAGAGGCATTTAGATAGGTACCTTTATTATGCTAAACCTTCACTTCATTAGAAGAAAAAGTAGTTTGATCACATATGCAAATGAGTAGTTCAGAGCACAGAGGGCGAATCCTTTCCTGGTGCACTAAACCCCTCCAATACCTTGGTGATTAACAGAGCCAGGAGTCTGAGAACTGCTCTCGTCTACCACCATCTTCTCTGTGCACCAGAATATTGGCACATGCATGGTATGCTTCTTCTCTTCAGGGTAGGAATGTGATTATGTACTGTGCATGCGCCAAAATTCTGGCACGTGTGAAATTAAGGTACAGGAGAAGTACTTAGTTACTTGGCCTAGTGAATTATTAGGGCATAGCAGAGGCTAAGTGAGTAGCACCGAGGTGAAAGAACGCATCCTTAGTGCTCTGAACAACTCATTCACATATGTGTTCACATGTGTTCAGTGTCTCTTCGAGCACTAGCTGGCATTATGCTTAGCTTAATAAGCCACAACAAAGCCACATGCCCCCTAGTTGCTAGCAACCGGAAGGGGAGCACCAAAGAATAAGCTCTGGAGGAGCAGGTGAACAGGTATTGTTTTTCTCTTTTTTAATTTTATTATATTCTCTGCTGCACGTATTCAGTACACTTAACTTCGGCCATAATGGTTTTCTTTTTTATATACATCAATAATAATTTTATCCCCTAAAAATGAATATTGCATGGACATAGAGTACAATTCTATTGCATTTACTGGTCATTATAATCCATATTTGCCAACTTTGTGAAGTTGGTGTGCAGGAGAACTAAGAGGGCTGTGTGTGAAGTGTCACTAACTTTTTTAGGACATGGACATGCTTGGTTTTGAAGGCTCTACCCCTTTCTTGCATATGCCCCACTCTGTTTGTGACCCACCCCCTCCTCCAGAGCAGGTATGGGCACTAGAACTGCTTTCTAGAAGAAAGAACCCCTCAATGAGCTGTGAAGATTAGCTCCTCTTGGGGTCAGGAAAGGCTTGACTTTTCGGGCAGCCTCCCAGACATTCAAGTAGAGTTGTCAAGTATGTTAGAATCATATTTAATCATATTACCGAGCTTTGCTGTGACCATTCCAGCACTGTTCTTGACTGGACTCTCCTCCTGTCATTCTTTCTTCCTTACAGACAGAATGTGGTAAAGTGGACCAGATTTTCTTTGAAATCTTCAGTCTGTCTTTAATTTCTGTTACCTGTGTAAAAGATAAATTTGACTTGTAAAGAGCATACAGTATTACGGTTACTGTGTATTATTTTTGTTTCTAGGCAAGCTTCATGTCAAGCAGTATGGCTACCACAGGGATTATCATCCTAGATTTCTGGATTCCCTGCCCTGATTCAGCACTAGGAAAGCCAGCTAGCCTCCAATGTTTAAACAGTGTTGGCAGTCATAATGGACGCCAGATGCCATTCTCAGAACCATATATGATTAAAATATACCTCCAATGTTCCACTTAATAACCACAAACCTAAGTGAAGGAGAGGAAGAGAATTAGGGTAAAATGCCATATGAGGTAGCAGGATTGTAGAGACAGCGGCAACTCCATTGTATGTTTAACATGGTAGTTAATGATAACTTCCTGTTAGTCAATTAGGAAAGAGTGGTCTGCAGCACAAACATCTACGTCAACATCTGCTGACTGGCCACAGTGGTGACGTGTCACCCATGCGTCATGTGACCCAGTGACATGACGCATGGGATTGCATCAAACCCGATGTTGACACAGGGAGACCCAGGACCTGCAGAGTCCGTTGGGCAGTGATGGATCCAGAACCTAGCAATGGAGATCAGGTAAGCATGATGTCTAGCCAGGGGTGAGCAACCCCTTTAAAACTGCTCAATGAGATAACTATGGCTACTTTCTTCAGAAACCAGACTCACTCATGTCTGTTGACTGAGTCTGGATACTGACTTCCTGTAAATGAGCATGAGTGAACTGCATTACCAAACACAACCCATGGCAAAGAATGGTGCTGTTTCCACATTTTGAAAGCACTTCAAATGCACCTCATTTGCCAAAAGAACAGTTATTAAGTGTCTCCCATCTGTGATTTGATTAACGCTTCCAAACCAGCCAATCCGTAAGGGAGGAATTTATCATTTCCCTTATGCCACTTTCCTGGTGTAAAAAAGCTGCAAACCTGTGGTATGCCTATGTTGAGCTTGCCACTTTACAAAAAAGGAAAGTGCTGTGGGTAAGGAGGGCATGGGGCCAGCAGGTCCCGCACATTTATCTTCTTTTGTGACAGCTTTCTGTTTAAATTTAAGATTTCTGTTTAGGCACAAGAATTGCCAGAGGATGCTCCTAATTTATGACGAAACCTGTGCCTCATCATAAATTAGGTGCGTCCTCCGGCAGCGCAGGAGATAACAGACCAGTGTAAAACATCTGTCTATAATAAATCTCCCTCTAAGAGTCTAAATTTACAGAAATCTCTGAACTGACATGTAACGTCTGCATACATTGTATATTATCAACACGAATTAACAATCGTTTATGACTTATTATTTTCGACTGAGCTCTTAATTGGTTGAAAGTTTGAAACATATGTCTTTCTATAATGTGAGGGAAAAGATATACAGTCAAGTAGGAATGTTATGTGTTCCCTTTGTTTGTTACTAAATAGGTCCATTATACCTGATGCTAAGGTATTTGAATGGTCATCTCCTTATGGACCGATAAAAATATTACAAAAAAAGTCTGTAATTCCACACATCTAATGTAACTTAAAATACTGATAGAATTTGATATGTGAAATGTGAATGTATCATTATAAATGAAGTTCATATTTCTGGGTTTAATTAATAGATGAGTCAGTCATACACATTTCCCTTTACACTATGTATGATGTTTATGGATGAAGTTTTCTTCTTATAGACCATCAGACTTTTTCCCTAGAGGTTTTTACTTTAGTGTGTAGCAACTTCAGGCACAACTGAAAATGTTGAGTTTTGCCTGAAGCTGAAGTATGCTTTGAAGTTTCACATTCACAATAAAAGATCTGTGTCGAAAGGGTGTAGGTTGCACTCTAAATTCATGTTTCTGTTCAAGGTTTCATACCCTACATTAATATTTCTCTCCAAGTAGAAATATGTTTGACATCTTGAAGCTATTTACTATAAAAATGCTCAGTTGTATCAGAAAGATTATTTCAAATGTGAGTAGATGGAAATAAGAAGGTAAAGGGGTTTTGGGGATAAAAAAAAAAGTACAAAAATGTGATAAGTAAAATAGCCCATACACCCATTTTAAATCCACCGCAGGATCCCTGTTGATCTCTCATTAACATTCCTGCTTTAAGAGGTATCTATTATTTTCACAAATTTTTGAAATGTCATAGTGATATGTCAGAAGTTTTTGATTGGAGGGGGATTGGGTTTTGAGACCACCAGTGATTGCATAAATGAGGGTGCAGAATTGCTCAGTCAAGTGTTCTGTCCCTTCTTTGGCTCTGCTTGGCTTTCTTTCGGATATTCTGATAGCGGAGAAAGTGGTGTATGGATTCATAGAAAGTCTATGGACTTTCTATGAATCCATACACTGCTTGCTCAGAGAGAAAAAAAAAGCTAAGAAAAAACAAAAAGGCACAGCACTTAGCCGATTTCTTCAGTCCCCTCATTTTAGTGATCGTGGGGGCCCTCAGCATCCAGACCCTCCCTGATCAAAACAAAGACATGCCATTATGAAGTTTGTGAAAATGAGAGTACCCTTTAAAGGGTTTTCAGGTGTTATGCAAATAAAATATAACCATGAGAAGTTCTTCAACTTTCTCACATAGTTTATTAAAAGTGGAGGTCCATGCGTCATTGTTAAACTGGTATGCAGGACAATGTGCCAAATTAATTTCACCATCATTTAAAAGTGTCAACTATGACCTATGCCATAACTTGCAACTTTTCACAACAAACTTGTCATTTTATGGGAGGCATCAAGAGATTTTTGTTGCCTGAAATAATGGCTTCCAGTATATTGACCTTATTGTTTTCATCCACATGGACGGCATGTCAAGTAACCACGCTGACAGTGACTACCCACTATGGTGATATGTCATCCCTACTGATATACATAACTGCAGCAGGTGCTGGTTAGCTGTTCTGGTCTCATGACTTTTGACCCATTAAAAATGGAAGACTTGAGATGTTGGAGAGGTATGCAATGAACCCCCGATAAGCCGGTTCAGACGATGGGCATGGTAGTGGTCATGATTAGTGTTGATCGAGCACCAACGTGCTCGGGTGCTCTGCTAGAACACTTGGTGATGCTCGAGTGCTCTACAGAGCACCCAAGCACAATGTAAGTCAATGGGAGAAGACCAGGCACCCCCTGCTCGGATGAGGGGAGGGTGTCGGGTTCATAGGAAAAGGTCAGAATCGCAAATTCTCCTCTGTCACTCGTTAAAGTACGCTAATTAACAGAATTCGTACGCATTAGCGCACAATGCGTAGCATTAGCAATGCTAATGTTACGCATTGTATGCTAATGCGTACAAATTTGTATGCTAATGTTACGCATTGTATGCTAATGCGCACAAATTTGTTTGCTAATGATACGCATTGTACACTAATGCATACAAATTTGTATTCTAATGCTACGCATTGTACGCTAAAGCGTACAAATTTGTATGCTAATTAGAGATGAGCTAGCATGCTCGTCCGAGCTTGGTGCTCGTTCGAGTATTAGGGTACTCGTAAGTGCTCGCTGCTCGGAGGAGTATCTCGCCATGTTCGTGGAAATGGCAACTTCCGCATCGTGCTTTTTAGGCGCCTAAAAACACAGCCAATCACAAGCCGGGAGACTCTGCGGTACACCCAGCATCACGTGGGGCCCTTACATGTTGATAGCAGGGGTTGGCTGGCCTGATCAGGTGACCCTGGAATATACTACCGACTGGCCGCGGTGCTCGGCTCAGATGCCGTCTGGATGTCCTTAGGGATAGAGCTGCTGCGTTTCAGGGACAGTGTTAGGGCCTGCATTTAGTTCTCTATTAGGCAGGGATCACCCACAAAGAACCCAACAGCCCTTCTAAGGGCTAGAAGACATTTTTTTTTTGTCACTTGGCTGGCTGGCACTAGTAGTGCAGCTATCGCCATGTATAACCCCCTTTTATTTTTTTATGTTATATCTCAGTGATACAAATCCATTGCACACAGCAGTGTGGAACCATTCTGTGTGTCACAGTTCAGTACACTCACTATTTTCTGTCCAGGTGACACTTTCTGTATGTCACCGAATACAACCAAGTCATTTGCTGCCTGTCACGTGTATGGCTTCATCCCAAAAATCTCTGTGCGACATTTGTCTGGGTCGCAGTCTAAATAGCTACCGTCAGTAGGGTGTCAGTTAGCTCTACGATAGTTTCTGCACGTCACGTTCCCAAAAAAACAAAAATCCAAAACAAAAGATAGAAAAAAATTAGTTTTTTTGTTGTTTTAGCTGAGTGATACAAATCCATTTCACACAGCTGCGTGTAACCTTTCTGTGTGTCGCAGTTCAGCACACTCTTTCCAATCCGTATTTTCTGTCCAGGTGACACTTTCTGTACGTCACCGAATAAAACCAAGTCATTTGCTACCTGTCACATGTAAAGCTTGATCTTAAAAATCTCTGTGCGATATTTGTCTGGGTCGCAGTCTAAATAGCCACCGTTAACAGGGTGTGAGTTAGGTCTCCGATAGTTCCTGCACGTCACGTTCCCAAAAAAACAAAACTAAAAAAAAATATTAAAACAAAATATAGAAAAAAAATTAGTTTTTTTGTTGTTTTAGCTTAGTGATACAAATCCATTTCACACAGCTGCGTGTAACCTTTCTGTGTGTCACAGTTCAGCACATTCTTTCCAATCCGTATTTTCTGTCCAGGTGACACTTTCTGTACGTCACCGAATACAACCAAGTCATTTGCTACCTGTCACGTGTAAAGCTTGATCTTAAAAATCTCTGTGCAACATTTGTCTGGGTCGCAGTCTAAATAGCCACCGTTAACAGGGTTTTGAGTTAGGTCGTCGATAGTTCCTGCACGTCACGTTCACAAAAAAACAAAACTAAAAAAAAATATTAAAACAAAAGATAGAAAAAAAATTAGTTTTTTTGTTGTTTTAGCTGAGTGATACAAATCCATTTCACACAGCTGCGTGTAACCTTTCTGTGTGTCACAGTTCAGCACACTCATTCCAAACCGTATATTCTGTCCAGGTGACACTTTCTGTACGTCACAAAATTAAACCAGACTGAACAAGTTTGTGGGTTTCAGTACACCAGGCCCATTTATTTTATTTTTTTTATAGAATACACTTATATACAGAAAATGTTGAACCCCAGGGCTAAGGGTCGAGGACGAGGATGAGGGCGTGGGCATTCAATTACCTCAGGGGGCAGATGCCGTGGTCCTGGGCAGGGTGAGACAGTACCTGCTGATGAGGGAGCTGTGGAACGCCGCAGAGCTACACTCCCTAGCTTCATGTCTCAACTTACAGGGACACGTGGTAGAGGACTGTTGAAACCACAACAGTGCGAACAGCTGATCTCGTGGATTGCGGATAATGCTTCAAGTAATTTGTCCGCCAGTCAGTCTTCCACGCAGTCCACCCACGTTACCCAAGGGAGCACTCCTCTGGCTTCTCCACCTCAACCTCCTTCCCCCCAGTCTGCCCCCTCCCAGGAAAATTTGGAATGCGATCCGGCATACTCTCAGGAACTGTTTTCTGGACCCTTCCCAGAGTCACAAACCACTTCTCAGGTTGCTGCTGACCTCTTTCCCGATGCCCAAGTGTTCCAACTGTCGCCGTCTGTGGGTGATGATGATGATGATGATGACAATGTTGAGTTAGTGGAAGAAGTTTGTAAAGAGGTGTCGGACGATGAGGAGACACGCTTGTCAGACAGTGGTGAAGTTGTTGTAAGGGGAGGAATTCCGAGGGGGGAGCAGACTGAGGAATCGAAGGATGACGAGGTGACTGACCCAAGCTGGGTTGATATGCCGAGTGAAGACAGTGCTTCTGAGGCGGAGGCGAGTGCTGCACCAGAACAGGTTGTAAGAGGCAGTGGTGTGGCCAGAGGGAGAAGCAGGGCCAGAGCTGGTGCATCAGCAGCAACTGTTTCACGTAGTGAAGCTCCCGTGGCGAGGCCTAGATGTTCGCAAGTCTGGAGGTTCTTTAAAGAAAGTGACCGACGGACTGTGGTGTGCAACCTGTGCCACACCAGGATCAGCAGGGGTGCCACCACTACTAGCCTAACCACCACCAGCATGCGCAGGCATATGAGTGCTAAACACCCCACTCAATGGAACCAAGGCCGTTCACCACCTCCTGCGGGTCACACCACTGCTCCTTCCCCTGTGTCACTCGCTGCCTCTGCTAGTCAACCCCCTGCCCAGGACCCCGGCACGAGCGCCTCCCGCCGGAAAACCACACCTTCGCCTCCACGATCCTCCACAGTGTCCACCAATGTGTCCCAGCGCAGCGTTCAGCTGTCTTTACAGCAGACGCTGGAGCGCAAGAGGAAATACAGTTCCACCCACCCACATGCCCAAGCCCTCAACGTCCACATCTCCAAATTGCTTAGCCTGGAGATGCTGCCCTATAGGCTGGTAGAGACCAAGGCCTTTCGCAATCTCATGGTGGTGGCTGCCCCTCGGTATTCGGTCCCCAGCCGCCACTATTTTTCCCGATGTGCCGTCCCAGCCCTACACCAGCACGTGTCAGAGAACATCATCCGTGCCCTGACCAACGCTGTTTCTGAGAAGGTCCACCTAACCACGGACACGTGGACAAGTGCTGCCGGGCAGGGACACTATATCTCACTGACGGCACATTGGGTTAACTTGGTGGAGGCTGGGACCGAGAATGACCCTGGGGCCAATCATGTACTGCCCACACCGAGGATTGCGGGGCCTACCTCGGTCACGGTCTCTCAGACGTACTATGCCTCCTCCTCCGACCCCTCCTCCTCCACCGAATTACCATCCGTGGGCACGGCGCCTTCAGTCGGTAGCTCTAGGCGCAGCAGCAGTGCCGTGGGTAAGCGCCAGCAGGTGGTGCTCAAACTGCTGAGCTTAGGTGACAAAAGGCACACCGCCCAAGAGCTGTTACAGGGCATCACGGCGCAGACCGATCTGTGGCTGGCACCGCTGAACCTCAAGCCAGGCATGGTTGTGTGTGACAACGGGCGTAACCTGGTGGCAGCTCTGCAACTTGGCAGACTGACACATGTGCCATGCCTGGCCCATGTGTTCAATCTCATAGTTCAGCGGTTCCTCAAGACATACCCCAATCTGTCTGATTTGCTCACCAAGGTGCGCCGCATCTGTGCGCATTTCCGCAAGTCGACCACAGATGCTGCCACTCTCAGGGCAGCGCAGCGCCGCCTACAACTGCCCGCTCACCGACTGTTGTGCGACGTGCCCACGAGATGGAATTCGACATTAAACATGTTATCCAGAGTTTACCAGCAGCGCAGAGCGACTGTAGACTGCCAGATGTCAACTTCCACCAGAACTGGTAGTCAGGTCAGTGAGATTCCTCAAGTCTACAATGAGGAGTGGACGTGGATGTCTGATATCTGCCAGGTGTTGAGCAACTTTGAGGAGTCAACACAGATGGTCAGCGGCGATGCCGCCATTATCAGCCTCACCATCCCGCTGCTTTGCCTGTTGAAAACTCACTGCTCAGCATCAAGTCGGATGCTTTGCGCTTGTCACAAGAGACGGTGGAGGAAGATACGTCGCTTGATAGCCAGAGCACCCTCTGGTCTGTTTCTCAGCGCGTATCGGAGGAGGGGGATGAGGATGAGGAGGAAGAGGAGGAGAATGTCGGCGAGACAGTAGAGGGTACCAGTGCTCAGTCCTTAACTCTTGAGCGTGTATGGGCTGAAGAGGAGTACTTGGAGGAGGAGGAGGAAATGGAGAGTCAGGCCAGTGAGGAGAGGGAATTCTTGCGTGTTGGGACTCTGGCGCACATGGCAGACTTCATGTTAGGCTGCCTATCCCATGACCCTCGCATTAGAAGAATTTTTTCAAACATCGATTACTGGGTGTTCACTCTCCTGGACCCACGGTACAAGCAGAACCTTTCCACTCTCATCCCTGCAGAGGAAAGGAGTATGAGAGTGAATAGATATCAACAGGCCCTGGTGCACAAGCTGAAACAATTCTTCCCATCTGACGCCGCTAGCGGCAGAGGGCATGGTTCTGTGGGCCAAGTAGCGGGGGAGAGGAGGCGAGCAGGCAGCTTGTCTAGCACTGGCAGGGGAACGCTCTCCAAGGCCTTTGCCAGTTTTATGTCACCCCAGCAAGACACTGTCACCTGTCCCCAGTCTAGGCAGAGTAGGGGGGAGCTGTACAGGAAGATGGTGAGGGAGTACCTAGCTGACCATACTAACGTCCTTAGCGATCACTGTGCTCCATACAACTACTGGGTTTCAAAGCTGGACACGTGGCCTGAACTGACGCTGTACGCCTTGGAGGTGCTGGCCTGCCCTGCCGCTAGCGTGCTGTCAGAGCGGGTATTCAGTGCAGCTGGTGGCGTCATCACCGATAAGCGTACACGCCTGTCAACTGACAGCGCTGACAGGCTGATGCTTATTAAAATGAATAAGGCCTGGATTTCACCGGAATTCAAATCTCCTCCGGGGGAAAGCAGCTAAAGATTAACATTACTTATGTATCCGATTCCTCTTCTCTACTCCTCCTACTCCTCCTCCTCCTCCATATCGTCTTTGCCTAACGCTGACCCAAAAAACGCCATTTTTTAGAGGTCCAACTGGCACTCTTTTACCACAATTTTTCAGGAGGGCCCCCTACAGGCCCTCTATTCAAACAATTTTTCCGGAGGTCCACCTACAGGCCCTCTCTCCAAACAATTTTTCCGGAGGTCCACCTACAGGCCCTCTCTCCAAACAATTTTTCCGGAGGTCCACCTACAGGCCCTCTGTCCAAACAATTTTTCCGGAGGTCCACCTACAGGCCCTCTCTCCAAACAATTTTTCCGGAGAACCACCTACAGGCCCTCTCTCCAGTTCCAGTTTCCAGTTTTATTTGCGCAAACTGCGTAAATTTTATTTTTGGGATAGGTGTGAAAAATAATATTACCTGCGTATCTATATTGCCCAACATTGGATACGGTAGCAAGTAGAAGACCAAACAAATGCTGCCAACAGGGTTCCGCAAATTCCTGGTCCACCCGCAAATTCCTGGTCCACAATGTCAAGGAGGTCCAGGTTTTGTTGATAAGCAACAAGTCCTTCTGTGCTGAAATCGCCGACAACGTCTCCATCTAAGAACCTAAAGACCATTGTGGAGAGAGCGGCACAGCTCGCCATCAAAGTGACGAACCCCAACGCCAGACTGCGCAGAGAAGATAACAAATAAATATCTCTGGTTATTTTTGATAAATAAAAGTTAAATAAACACAAAAAAAATTGATCTGTTCCTGTGCCTGATCCACCCAAGTTGAATCTGTCCCATCATGAGAAAGTCCCCCCAAGGAGTCCCCACTGTAACTTGCTTCCCATACAACTACCTCACCCCCCCGACACCTGTGTCTCGCCATTGTCCACCACCTCCTCAGACAACACTGGTAAATCCCCACTGTCAGCACACGGAAACAGCAAAAGGTCTTGAAAATTGGGGCAGAGAATGTTCTGGGCTAGCACATCAGGGAAGGGGTGACTATGGGGTTCCAGGGAGTACGTGACCACATGCAATATCCATTTAAAAGTCATGCCACACTTGATCGAGCTCATAATTGACAATTGTACCGGTTGATGCTAAATTTTTAAGTTGGGGTCCTGCGTCGTCATTCTAACTACATCCGGCTGTTATCACCACCACACAAGCTAGCCCAGGGGGCACTCCTCTGGCTCTTCCAGCGAAACCTCCTTCCCCCCAGCCTGCCCCCCACCTACAGGCCCTCTCTACAAACAATTTACCCGGATAGGGGACGTATTAGATATTGTACTGATGTTTTTTTTGTTTCTTCTTTTAATTGCCTCCTGACCTGTGATAGGCAGCGCATGGACACGTCCCCTTAGCTGCAGTAGGAAAGACACTCCCCTGGCCAGAGCAAGCTCTTTTTCCGTGGTCGAAAAATCCATGAAATATAAGGTCCCAAAATAGGGGACGTATATGGTATTAAACTGAGAAGAATCGATATCGCACCGGCTGATGCTACAGTTTTTCCAAATCCATTCCGGCTGTTGTCACCACCACACACGCTAGCCCAGGGGGCACTCCTCTGGCTCTTCCAGCGAAACCTCCTTCCCCCCAGCCTGCCCCACACCTACAGGCCCTCTCTCCAAACAATTTACTTCTTTGTCCTATCTTTCTCTCTCTCTACAAGCTATTTTTCCGGATAGCTGCCATATACGGTATTAAACTGAGTAGTATACATAGAAGACATACCACACTTGATCAATCTCATAATTTACGACTATACCGGTTGATGCTAAATTTTTAAGTTGGGGTCCTGCGTCGTCATTCTAACTACATCCGGCTGTTATCACCACCACACACGCTAGCCCAGGGGGCACTCCTCTGGCTCTTCCAGCGAAACCTCCTTCCCCCCAGCCTGCCCCCCACCTACAGGCCCTCTCTACAAACAATTTACCCGGATAGGGGACGTATTAGATATTGTACTGATGTTTTTTTTGTTTCTTCTTTTAATTGCCTCCTGACCTGTGATAGGCAGCGCATGGACACGTCCCCTTAGCTGCAGTAGGAAAGACACTCCCCTGGACAGAGCAAGCTCTTTTTCTGTTTTCCGTGGTCGAAAAATCCATAAAATATAAGGTCCCAAGATAGGGGACATATACGGTATTAAACTGAGAAGAATCGATATTGCACCGGCTGATGCTACAGTTTTTCCAAATCCATTCCGGCTGTTGTCACCACCACACACGCTAGCCCAGGGGGCACTCCTCTGGCTGTTCCAGCGAAACCTCCTTCCCCCCAGCCTGCCCCACACCTACAGGCCCTCTCTCCAAACAATTTACTTCTTTGTCCTATCTTTCTCTCTCTCTCTACAAGCTATTTTTCCGGATAGCTGCCATATACGGTATTAAACGGAGTAGTATACATAGAAGACATACCACACTTGATCAATCTCATAATTTACGACTGTACCGGTTGATGATAAATTTTTAAGTTGGGGTCCTGCGTCGTCATTCTAACTACACCCGGCTGTTGTCACCACCACACACGCTAGCCCAGGGGGCACTCCTCTGGCTCTTCCAGCGAAACCTCCTTCCCCCCAGCCTGCCCCACACCTACAGGCCCTCTCTACAAACAATTTACCCGGATAGGGGACGTCTTAGATATTGTACAGATTTTTGTTTGGTTCTTCTTTTATTTCCCTCCTGACCTGTGATAGGCAGAGCATGGACACGTCCCCTTAGCTGCAGTGGGAAAGACACTCCCCTGGCCAGAGCAAGCTCTTTTTCCGTTTTCCGTGGTCGAAAAATCCATAAAATATAAGGTCCCAAGATAGGGGACGTATACGGTATTAAACTGAGAAGAATCGATACCGCACCGGTTGATGCAACAGTTTTTCAAAATCCGTTCCGGCTGTTGTCACCACCACACACGCTAGCCCAGGGGGCACTCCTCTGGCTCTTCCAGCGAAACCTCCTTCCCCCCACCTACAGGCCCTCTCTCCAAACAATTTACCCAGGTAGGGGGACATATTCGATATTGCACTGATTTTTAATTGCCTCCTGCGATAGACGGGAATTGAACCTAGATCAACTGCTTGGGAAGTAGCTATGCTCACCACTATACCACCAGTAGCCACAGCAACTGATAAGAACAGATACTAAACTTGATTTCAGCTGCAGTGCCAGCATGAGCAGTGGTGTCACCTGCAGGCGGTGATGGACCTTCGTTGCACCTAGTTGGGTGCTTCCCTAACATGTGATGGGTATTTGCATCGCCTTTCTTGGTCTGGGTGAGCACAATTGCCATGAGGGTAACCACCAGGCTGTTGCAGGAGAATTTGGGGTAATGGTGGGATTAGGCAGCCTCAGAGGCATCCATGCATGCTGCCCCTGCTGTTTCCTGTCCTTTTCCGTGGTGTTTCCATCATTTTCTGAGGTTTCCAGGTTATCACCCAGCCTTCCCTAGGCAGAGCCTTGGTCCCCTGCAAAAAATGCTCGAGTCTCCCATTGACTTCAATGGGGTTCGTTACTTGAAACGAGCACCCGAGCATCGGGAAAACTTCGACTCGAATAATGAGCACCCGAGCATTTTAGTGCTCGCTCATCTCTAATGCTAATTTAGCATACAAATTCATACGCATTAGCGTACAATGCATATCATTAGAATACAAATTTGTATGCATTAGTGTATGATGCGTAACATTAGCATACAAATTTGTACGCATTAGCGTACAATGCGTATCATTAGCATACAAATTTTAACGCATTAGCATACTCGAGCATTGCACTCGAGCACATGCGGTGTTCGGCCAAACACTGAGCGGACCCAAGTGTAGGCATGCTCGGCCAAACAGCGAGTTTGGCCAAGCATGCTTGCTCAACACTAGTCATGATGAGATGTGTCACTGTGTACTCCCTCAGTCTGTTGCTTCCTGGGCATCCGTGCAGTGAAGGAATCAAGCCAGAAGTAGAATAATAAAAGTCTTTCTTTTCTAAGTGCAAAACAGAATTTGTAGTATATCCAGCAGTTATTTGGACGCAGTGCAAATTCACTCTCCAGATGAGGATATATGGTGGCTGGCAAAGTGACAGACGATGGCACCTCTGATATGCTAACTTGCTGATCTCCCCTGAGCTGTAGCCTTTCACCTAAAGCAAAGACTGGATAGCTATAGTTGCTGGTCACTCTGCTGATTGTAGCGTGTTAGCTTTGTCTTTGAATTATCTCTGGGCAGTGGTCTCACAGATGAGTTGGTTCTCTGGTCGGTAAAGCCCTTGGAGCAGGAGCAATTGGATGTGCTTCCTCACACATCCAGTCCACCCCTATCAAGAGGTGAGGAATAGGGTGGTTAGCCCCATTCCTGATGCCTACCATACCTCACCTACAGTGCAAACATTAAATAACATTACATACCAAAAGGTTGCAGATGCCCTTGTACTGGGGTACTGCTGGTATACAAGGATGAGGAGTGTATATAGGAAAGTCAATTGATTAACTATTATAGGTCTGTAAAAAAATGAATGTTGTAAAGGCTTCAGTTAAAATGTACTTATGTTACCTGTTTTAGGTTCATACATGTGTGTTGAGGAAATTACATTTCAGATGTCTTTTGTGGGCAATAGTGAAAAAAAATCTATTCTCTTTTAATCAGTATGGGGTAAAAATGATAAAAAGTTTAAGTGCACAAGTTAAAATCTGAAAAAATGTATAATTATCTCATTTTTATCATTGAACTTGAAACAGTAAATATCCTCCGAGAAAAGATTTTTTTTTTCCTCTTGCGCTGTGGTCCTAAAGTTGAGGTAACAAGGCTGCGGGCTTATTCCTATAATTATTATGTGACTGAACGGGTAATAGGTACATAAACTGCAATTGAATATTCTTTGAACTTTACTTCAATCATTATGTGAGATTAGCTCCTAGATGGCCTTTGGTGGGTGAAGAGCCTATCATATAATTGAGTACAGTGTATATAAAATGATGATTATCTCTGCAGGCTGCAAACCTCGTGACCTGGATACAAAAGTAAAATCATTTGAGGCAGTGAATCACATCTGATGATTTATGAAACTATGTGCTTTTCTACTGTAAATTATACTCTAATCATATCATATACTGTAGGGACTTTTTTGTGTCATATTTTCTGACCTGATTTTTAACCTATCATAATGAACCATGTAATGTCCCACACAGAAAACATGAATACTACAAGTATATATCCTCGGGTTATTTTACAGAAATATAGATCACTGACCCCCAAGCAAAAAGTGGAAGAAAAAGGAGGAATTGAGCAGGTATACACATCTAGTGAAAACGCCCCTGTGCCACTCCCTGTCAATTACCGGTAATATGGATATCTGCTGGCTCGTTGTACTCTCTTTTTTTATTGAAAGAACAAGGTTTTATTTTAGATGATTAAAAGTTATGTTTTAAACAGAAAATATTAATTATACAGAAAACATCAATTTCTATAAGAAAATATATATGCTATTATTTAACTTGTATTGTAGGCAAACAGTAATTGGGCCCCCATTTCCTTCTGGCACTACCCAATAGATGCCAATATAGTTCATAGAAACGTACAGTATCTTCTCTATAATACATAAAATCTGGACATGATTATCAATGCATTTCTTTCTCTTTTTTGGAGACTTTTTATAAAGATCCTTTCTTGTGCTGATTGCAGTTCAGAGATAATTAGAAATTCATATATCTATTATATTTTTTTGTCTTCTTTAAATTTTTGATCAGTTTTTTTTTAAATGTACAGTACAGACCAAAAGTTTGGACACACCTTCTCATTCAAAGAATTTTCTGTATTTTCATGACAATGAAAATTGTACATTCACACTGAAGGCATCAAAACTATGAATTAACACATGTGGAATTATATACTTAAAAAAAAAGTGTGTAACAACTGAAAATATGTCTTATATTCTAGGTTCTTCAAAGTAGCCACCTTTTGCTTTGATTACTGCTTTGCACACTCCCACTCCCCCCAAGTGCAGTCGCAAAAAACATCAAGCGCTACAAAGAAACTGGCTGACATGAGGACCGCCGCAGGAAAGGAAGACCAAGAGTCACCTCTGCTGCGGAGGATAAGTTCATCCGAGTTACCAGCCTCAGAAATCGCAGGTTAACAGCAGCTCAGATTAGAGACCAGGTCAATGCCACACAGAGTTCTAGCAGCAGACACATTTCTACAACAACTGTTAAGAGAAGACTGTGTGCAGCAGACCTTCATGGTAAAATAGCTGCTAGGAAACCACTGCTAAGGACAGGCAACAAGCAGAAGAGACTTGTTTGGGCTAAAGAACACAAGGAATGGACATTAGACCAGTGGAAATCTGTGCTTTGGTCTGATGAGTCCAAATTTGAGATCTTTGGTACCAACCACCGTGTCTTTGTGCGACGCAGAAAAGGTGAACTGATAGACTCTACATGCTTGGTTCCCACCGTGAAGCATGGAGGAGGAGGTGTGATGGTGTGGGGGTGCTTTGCTGGTGACACTGTTGGGGATTTATTAAAAATTGAAGGCATACTGAACCAGCATGGCTACCATGACATCTTGTAGCGGCATGCTATTCCATCTGGTTTGCGTTTAGTTGGACCATCATTTATTTATCAACAGGACAATGACCCCAAACACACCTCCAGGCTGTGTAAGGGCTATTTGACCAAGAAGGAGAGTGATGGGGTGCTACGCCAGATGACCTGGCCAATCGACATGGTTTGGGGTGAGCTGGACCGCAGAGTGAAGACAAAAGGGCCAACAAGTGCTAAGCATCTCTGTGAACTCCTTCAAGACTGTTGGAATACCATTTCCGGTGACTACCTCTTGAAGCTCATCAAGAGAATGCCAAGAGTGTGCAAAGCAGTAATCAAAGCAAAAGGTGGCTACTTTGAAGAACCTAGAATATAAGACATATTTTCAGTTGTTTCACACTTTTTTGTTAAGTATATAATTCCACGTGTGTTAATTCATAGTTTTGATGCCTTCAGTGTGAATCTACAATTTTCATAGTCATGAAAATGCAGAAAACTCTTTGAATGAGAAGGTGTGTCCAAACCTTTGGCCTGTACTGTATATATATTTTTTTTTTCTACAATGTTGTACTGTCTACTAGTAGGGTTACATCTTTCTTATGTCATGGAAAAGTTATATTGGATATATTGACCGGCATATTGTCTATGCAATTATGTTTCTGATCAATCCTGACTAAAAATAATTCCCATAGTGAGTTCCACTCTGATTAAGTCACAGTATCCACGATAAAACACATCAGCATGCGTCTGACATCAGTACAGCTTGCTATCGCAGCCCATGCCAACTACATTTTCTAGTAGGCATTATGACTGAATGCTCCCCAATGGTGACCCCTGACTGATAGAGTGTCATCTGAACTATAGCACTGTGGCACTTTACAAAGAAGGAGATGACTTCTAACAAATATCATGGGAACGTCATGCCCTTGTCATATTTTCCCTGCTGATGCCCTCTATGGATGCAAACTAATGTTCAATGTCTAGCTTCAATAATCTTTATTTTATTTTTGCTGACACCAATGTCCAATGAAAATGAAATTCCAGTATTCATAATGAAACTTCTATGTTTTATCTTTCTGTGGTCATCACTTGTGTAACCTGTTGGTTCCAGGAGGAAGCACAATTTAATTTATTATTTATTATTAATGTGCACATTTTTCAAAAGATAACATAATGTGCAATATAAATTGTGTTCATTTTGTTGATCGTTTCCACCTGGCTTTGGATTACCGTATTTTTCAGACTATAAGGTGGACTCCCCCCCCCAAAAAAAAAGTGGGGAAAAAAATGGCATTGTGTCTTATAGTCCGAATGCTAATGACAACTTCTATTATGGAAGTGGTCATGAGTATGCAGGAGGTGCTGAGGAGCCACTCTGCACTGAGTCCTGACTGCATACAGTGTCAAGACGTAGCTCACATACAATAGGTGAAATATGGCAAAATATGACATGATGCGGTGCAACATCAGGTCATAGTGCAGCGCAGGCCAGAAGAAGAGCAGGGAGTGGCGAGTCCTGGATCTGCAGAATGGCAGCGCCATCTGGAGCAAGCAAGGTAAGTTTATTTATTCATTGATGGGGGTTTGATCTGAGGCTGATGGGTGACTGATGGAGGCTTGGTGGGGAATCTGATCTGAGGATGATGGTGATCTGATGGAGGCTGGTGGGTCTGATGCGGGTCCAATCTGAGGCTGATGGGTGTCTAATATGCGGCTGGAGATCTTATCTGAAGCTGATGGAGCTTGGGGGTCTGATCTGAGATCTGATGGAGCTTGGTGGTCTGATTTTTGGGGTCTGATCTGAGATCTGATGAAGAATAGAGGTTTGATTTGGGGGTGTGGTGCGACATTAGGTCTTAGTGCAGCGCAGAGCAGGGAGTCGTGAGTCCTGGATCTTCAGAATGGCAGCACCATCCGGAGCAAGTGAGGTAAGTTAATGTCTGATCTGAGGCTGATGGATGCTGCGGTGGCACTGATGGGGGTCTGATCTGAGGGTGATGGAGGTTGGGGGGGTCTGATCTGAGACTGATGGAGCTTGGGGGTCTGATTTTTGGGGTCTGATGAAGAATGGGGGTTTGATTTGGGGGTCTGATCTGAGGTGTGATGAGAAATATATATTTTTTAATTTTCCTCCTCTAAATCCTAGGTGCGTCTTATAGTTCGAAATATACCGTACATCTTTTTTTAAATGTGTTCACACAATGGTTAATGTGATTGAGCCAGTACTTTAAAAAAGTTGGTTTTGCATTTGATTTAGGTCATGAGTAAGGGCTAAATCTATGTCTGAAATACGTTGACTTGCTATACCGTGGGGAAACCCCTTTTACACTGGCAGAGTATTGGGTTGATTATCAGGAATTCGCTATAATTGCCCTGTGCAAATCTGCCTCTAATCGCCTGATGAACAAGCAAAAGCACTACTGCTGCAGTTAAATAGGAAATCACATAATGCGGTTAGGCTGGAATTCACAATTATCATTAAAGCATAACTGCCATTTCACTACCAAAAATAAAATTTCTAACATATGTGATGCTGCAGGGCAGATATTCATGAATCTGTATTTTTCAGTTAATTTTACCTTCCTGATGTCTGTATTCAGCCCTTAGCAACCATATTTCTCTGTGCCTCTATTTCAGCATCTTCCTAAGATGGCCTCTGCTGCTCTTCCTGTGGTGATCTTTGCCCTTCCTTGAGGCCATTCTGTATTCCCTCACTTCCCATAAGCCCTTGCTCTCCTCACATGAACTAGCATAGCGTTGCTAACGAATCGCGACTTCTCCTCTTTCACTCCTTTTACTCGCAGTAAAAGTACGCTAATTAGGTGAATTGGTACGCATTAGCGTACAATGCATACGCATTAGCATACAAATGCGTGCGCAGTAGCGTACAATGCATAGCATTCGTATGCTAATGCGTTCGCATTAGCGTACAATGAATAGCATTAGCATACGAATGTGTACACTACATGCTGACAGGGAATGGGGAAAATGGAAGGAGACACATGAGGCAGAAGAGAAGAAAATAAGATAGCTGGGGCTAAAGGGATAAAATTAGTTGGGCTGTTATATGCAATACCTAATTAGCTCTGATGGGCAGGCATCACATACTGTACTCCTTGCAGGCATTAAGGCTGGGAGGAGAAGCCAGTGTCCTACTACAATGTGAACGCGCATCCAGGGCTGAGCTCCTCCCCCCAGAGCTCACCCGTCTCTTGTTTATCAGATACAGAAGACCGACTGCACATGGCAACGGTGTGAGAAGAGCCCTGCACAATGGTAAAGTGGCACACATTTCTCACAGTTTTTCTCATGTGAAACTGAAAATGATTAAATTTTAAAACACTAAGGCACATATACTATATGGTATACTATACCATTACAGTAAAAAAAATGAAACAGTAGTTACAATTTAAAGGGAGTCTTTCACCTGTTTTTCACCAATACAACTAAGAGCATAGATAATTGCATGCACATTCCAGACATACCTGTGTGCACTTTGTGCCTTTATTCCATGTCCAGGAAAACCACTTTTATTCTGCAGGAAAACAGCTCCCAAGTGCCCAGCTCTGCTGCTGCAAGTGCCCAAAGCAAACCAGACTGAAGATGAAAGGGCTGCTTTAGCTGCTCATATCTTGGGATTGGTAGCAGATAGAAAAATGGTTTTGACCTTCTTTGAAAGCTGGCATTCCAAGATTTCAAATCACAGCATTATATCCAGTATATCAGAAGATATAGCTGTTAGAAATCGAGTCGGTAGAAAAAGCTGTTTTTAGTTTCACTTTCAGCTGGGCACTGGCGCTGTTTTCCAGCAGAATAAAACTGCTTTTTCTGAACATGTAATATAGACACACAGGTATGTCTGGGATGTGTCTGCAATCTTCTGTGGGGCACTGCTGTTATATAGGTGAAAAACTGGTGAAAGACTCCCTTTAAGCAATATAATGTGGCAAGTTCACTTCACAGGATCAGCCCTGGGACAGGGTCACTGCAAAAAGGTGGTTGTTCCAACGTTGAATTGTTAAGAGAAATGTTGAGATTTATTGTATTTGTCTGCTCAATAGTATTGTATGGGTTAACCACCTTGACTTAACCCTTTTGAGGTTGCTAATAGCATACCTGCAAACCGTCCCGGATCCAGCGGGACAGTCCCGTATTTCAGTGGCTGTCTCGGGCGGGGAGATATGTCTCTGCTTCCATAGAGACAGCTGATTAAATGGTGAAGCCGGAGCTCTCCATGACAAACCCCGACTGCAGGAGCTAATGGAAGGAGGAGGGGTTGTGTTTGCCTGCCAGCAGCCCAGTGAAGAAGGATGTGCTGCAGTCCTGGAGCTTCATGGGGAACAGGTAAGGGCAGCATATGGAGCTCATATATAAGGGGGCAGTTGAGGGGCAGCATATGGAGCTCATATATGAGGGGGCAGGTGGAGCACTCAGGTTCAAGTAGAGTGGAATCTGATGCAATTACAGGTGTTTATAGTACAGATCTGGGTGTATTCTGGGGGCGATATCTGGGGGGGCTTATAGGGTGTAAATCTGTGAGGGGGGCATGTGGTGTATACTGGGGGACAGAACAGGAGAGGACTCCAGCATAATGGAAACGGACGGATCCGGTTTAGTTATTTTTGGGTGAAGTTAGAGGTGTGGCCTAGTACAAAAAATTTGCCATAGTGTCCCTCTTTTCTCTTTTCCAAAGTTGGGAGGTATGCTAATAGATGGACCTGGGTCTGCTCTCTAATTAATGGAGTGTCTGAGCTAAGGAAGGCTTACTCCTCAGGGCTAGGCCTGAGTCCCAGAGAGCTATCCTCTCTGAGACATCTACAACTATAGCTATTTCATCCAAAAAGGCTCCAGAAAGAGAAAGAAAGGTTACAAGGCCCAGAATCAGAAAAACCATGCACTGAAGTCAGTGAGCAATGTATTGTGATTGCTTATAGAAAATGGAGATTTTGCTGCTGTGAGAAGGAACTTTGCTAACACACTCTTTCACATTTTTGAGACAGTTTGGTTATATAAAAATATATAACCAAGAACCTCTGTTTCATGCCTAAGGGACTTTAGAAAGCAGTTCTTACACAATATGCAGCTTCCAAAGTTCCCACAGGTTACACGGCTTCAGTGGTTACACGGCTTCAGTAATAGTTAATAGGTCCTCACACTACACTTTTCCAGCTGCTGTTAGCATAAGCATCCAGAATAGGGGTGCAATACTGTCCAACTATGCAACAACAAGGTAGATCCCAACCTAAGACTAAGCTCTGCATCATTTTTACAGGATGCTGTACTCACAGTTAAGGTTACTACAGGTTTCCACTGTGCGATGTAGTATAATGGGCATATCCGGGTCCTGTCTTATAGGTTTGTCCAGGATTGGAAGCCTTTCTCTTCTGGACAATGTCTGCTGTGGAGTTTAGAAGCTTCTAGTTATGAAGTTTATCTCTATAGGGCACTTATTTGCACCTCCTTTCAACACTGGTACGCCTTTAAAGTATATACTGTATTTTCTCTTTTCTCCACTTTAGCTGGTGTTTTCTTGTGGAACTGTATTTAATTGCATGTGCACTCATCAATGTCCAGGCATCCACTGACTCTAGTGTCTACTATGGGGAGAGGTCCACAGCCCCATCTAGTGGCTGGTTGCTTCAGCCTGTTAACTGCTATCTGCCTTTTACACAAAAAATGCATAAGTACATGGCAAAATCAGTTTGCAGGAGAACCACTACCATAGCAGTGGGACACTGCAACTACAGTTGTTGCTGTGCCTTTATACTGTTGGATGTACTACTACTCCTACTTTGTACTTTAGTAAATAAAGACCTTTATTTGCACCAAGTGGCCTGGACAGGTGCACTTCTTAATAATTATGGCACATCTAACTCCATAAGGGGAGAGATTGGGACCAGCATGTAATACGTCAGTCTTAATAAATGTCCCCCTACGTGTTGATTGTTATAAAAATCACTAGAATTTAAAATAATTGGCATGCCACATCTGAACATAAAGTAGTTTGAATGTATGATTGCGTGGGAATGTGTCCATACACAGAGGTTAATTATTCTTAATGACATCAATATATAGCTCACATTTCAGGCACACAGTATTCCAGCAGCTGCTGTTTCTAGCCTTGTGAATGCCATGTAAAGCCTCTAGATGGCACTATTGTTCAGTAATGATAAATGGAATTGTGTACAGAGAGCGAACTGCAAACAACTGGCGACAGCCTTGTTTTTCTAAACTCCCATCCAAAGGACTGCTGCTGTTTTTTTTTATACCAAGGTTAACCAAAGCTTGATTCTTCTTAAAAATAACATGGTATGTCACCTGTAAGATTTCTATACAAATCCATTAGTGCATATCTAACTTTAAATGTGTTGACATTATAATAAAGAAGGTGGCCCCGCAGGTAGATGAGTATGAAATCTAACCACAGATTGTAGCGAAATAATCATGTCTACAGTGCAGCCAGGGTTACGCCTCATTCACATGTCAGTTTTCGGTCAGTGATTTCCATCAGTGATTGGGAGCCAAAACCAGGTGCGGCTCTAAACACAGAACATGAGCAGATCTTTCCCTTATACCTTATGTCGGTGGAGGCTCAAATCCTGGTTTTGGCTTACAATCACTGATGGAAATCACTGACGTGTGAATGAGGCCTTATTTTGTTCTTCTGATGCCCCATCACATTTTATATTGTCTCAGTTTTAGAAAGTCCCAACCTTATGCCACAGACATCATTATATGCTGTAGCGTTCTAGGAGACAGTGCACACTATGTCAATATACAATTCATACTCATATTGTATTTGGATTCCATACAGCATATGGTTTTTGCCTTGTGAGGTTCACTAGGGATGAGCTCAGAGAGAATGAGAGAAGTCACCTTCATGGATCACCAGAGAAGCACGCTGTTTGGTGGACGGTGTGAATTGTTCAGGAGAAGGCAAGGAAACCTTTAAAAAAACACCTTTCCCATCAAATAGAGGAGTTGTTGAGCATGGCCAGCGGTTTAGTATACGGGGTAAGTGGGACAAGAAGAGCAGTCGGTTACTTGGAAGCTGGGTTGATGCCTTATGTTGCAGTGGGGCAGATAAATTAATCTTGTGTAAAATGTAGACAGTGTAAACTTAACAGGCATTGTAAAGGTGCACCAAACTAATCATAATAACTCAGTGTGCTGCATGATAAATTTGGTGCATGTGTAGACAATTTTGTCTAACTTTATAACAGCTTGGCTTACTGTGTGACAAAATTTGGTTAAAAATGATGCAGTTTAAGCTGCACCCCTTTCCTGCTAAGCCATGTCCCTGCGAGAGTGAGGAAAAGCGCATTATTATTTATATATCTTTTCTGAAATGTCTAAAGCAAAATACAACAGTTTGGCCAAAAATGCTGGAAATTTTAGTGCACAATGAGACAGAATTGAGGCATAGCTGCAATGTAAATGTGGGACAGTATTTTGCCTTGAGTGTTCTTTTAAGAGCGATGCACATAATTTACAGTGTCATGAATTTACCTACTTCATATTGTTTTTGCATATGTATCATGCAATACAAAGTGGTTTATGCTCAAACACAAAAAAATCACTTATTGTGCACAGTTCTGATTTTTATCCTGCACCATTTTAAATTGCACCATTTTAACCCCTATACTCAAACTGAGACACCTGGCAACCTTCCCCCCACAACCAATGCTGCCACATGGCTATTAAGTATCTCAGTACCACTCAAGTAAGCTGCAATACCAGACACAGTCCCCTATACATTGTATGGCCCTGTGCACCACCACCAGCACCATTTTGTCAAACAGTTAAGAGGCCACTAATCTTATATTAATGACCTATTGTGAAGAGCTAGCTGTGAACTAAAGGTTACTGGACCAATGGACTTAGAGCGGAATCCACAGCTCTAAGCAATGCAAACTTTTTTCACCCCGAAAGCACCGCTTAGGTCGAGTTTTATTTCTGTACTTTGTAAGGAGTTTTCCTTTTCTGGTATTTTAAGGTGCATATAAACTTTGTTAATGGATTGGGGTAGTGCCCCGGGAATGAGGTGCTATGATCAACATGACCAACTCCCTCTGAGGGCGAAGTCTGAGCACACCCCTCTTTCTTCTTATGATACCTCTGATGGTGAGGAGAGACTTTTCAGAGTGGTGTACCAGGTGCTACCTCAGAGGGGAATTGGGACATGAGGGAATCGGGACCAGAGTATGAACCCAATGTGCTGACCTCCAGGTGACACAATACACCCAGTGGATGCTGGGAGTCCAGAGGCTATCTGACGGAAGCGTAGTCAGGGTACGAAGGCAGAAGCCAGGGCAGGCGGCAATCAGGCAAAGTCTGTAAACGTAGACCAGGGTCAGGGCAAGCGGCAATCAGGCAAAGTCCGTAAAAAGTAATCCAAAGTCCAGTACACAGAACAGTTGAAGGTGGCGCCTTTAAATACACATTGCAGACCAGTGTGTTCATACTGCCTCACAAATGGCGGAGAGACACGTCCGCACACGTCCTAACAAACAGTACAGGACTCTGAGCCGGAGCGCAACAATTAAGCTACCTGTTGCCCGCTGTTGTACATGGCACGTTGCAGCAGAAGGAAGTGAAGCAGCCCAACGCCCATGCCTGCGTGTAGCAGCACAGGCACATAGCCCTGGGCTAACATGGAGCACAAGAGGGGTTCTCATCTGGACTTCCGCAACCTACGGACCCTGTGGCTTCACAGGGAAATTCAAGAGGAGTGCTGTAGGAGAGACAGTCCACACATACACATAAAATACTCATCCAGACCCTGGAGTCATGAGGTTAGACGTACTAGCCAGACCTTATGTCCACATAAGGCCAGGTAATTAGAGTAAAGCAATCATTCCATTAGTCTAGTTAGTGTTTCAGGGGCCTCAATTAAGTCATTATTCTCCAAGCCACTACTCTCATTATGTGGATGGTGATGGGTGGACCCAGCGGGGCTATCTCCACAGGGCGTCTCACGCATCTCATGTGAGGGGTTCAACCTCAGGGAAATACATCCAACCAATGCACAGTTAGCATTGGAGGAGGTGTTCCCAGGGGGACAAACTCAAACTCGGGGTGGCATTGGAGTACTTAGGACACTGACTGGGGGATGATGGGGTTGTTGCTGGTTGGAGTTGGATCCATGCACTTAGGTCGTGAAGTCTGTTACATTCACACAAATGTTGTTTGACTGTGTCTATTTGTATGCTGTGCATTTCCTACTTAGGTGTAAAAAAGAAATAATCAAGGACGGGATCTGCGTTCAGGTTGTGGTTAGGTGGGCCCTACTAAAGGGTAGTCTAATTTCCTCAATAGCCATGTTACCAATTAGAAGAGGGAATACACCCAGCATTGTTTATTAGTAGATATTCGGCAATCCCGTTAATTTTACTTTTGTTCTTCTTTTTGTGATTTTAGATGTAAGAAGTCAAGTTTATTCAATTTTTAATGTCCTCCTACGAATAATGTTTGAGTCCTTTTCTATTTCTGGGCAATAACTAGCAAACATCAACGTTTAACCCTTTCCTGATGCACTGGTTTTCCATATTTTGTTTTTACTCCCTGCCTTCTTAGAGCTTACTTTTTAAATTTTTTAATTTTCCGGTCACATAATCATAATCACATAATCATATGGGGGCTTGAAAAATTTTAAAATGGGGTGGAATAGGAAAGAAATATTTTATTCTGCCATTGTTTTATGGGTGTAGTTTTTATGGCGTTCTCTGTGTGGTAAAAATTATGTTACCATCATTCTCTGGGCCAGAACAATTACAGCAATACCACACTATTAGACTTAATCCTTTAAAAAAAAATAAACCCCATCACTTATTTGTATTTTTGTCTATGGAGCTGTTTCAGCTCATTTTTTGTTAATCTGTACTTTTCACTGAAACAAGTTTAGAGTATGTAACTTTTTGATTACTTTTTATTACATTTTTTGAAGTTGAAGCAATGTTTGTTTTTTTTCTGTTACGCCATTCACTATATGGGATAAATACTTTTAGATTTTAATAGTTTGGGCATTTTTAGATGCAGCAATACCAAAGATATTTATTATTTATTTTTGTTATATGTGTAAACAGTTTTTTTAAAACTTTTTTCACATTTATTTTTATTCCGGGGACTTTGACGTGCAATCGTCTGATCATTTACACCCTAGGGTGTGGTAGTTTAACACTGCAGTCTGTGGGAGAATCAGTGTGTTCTTGCCACAGTCTGGGCTTGATAGGAAGTTCGTTGTGGCAGGCCTGGGAGCTTTCAGAAGACCCCCAGACTTCCATAGCAACTGTATAGTTCCTGCGATCTCTTTGCAAGGGAGTTGTTCTGTCATTGGGAAGTTAGCGGTCCTGGTAACTGATTGCTTAGATGCTGTGGTCACAATTGACTATGGCATCTGAGGGGTCTTAGGTGATTAGAGCGGTGTAAAACAGCAGACACCAGTGGACACCCGAAAGGGGTTAAAAACATCAATTGACACTCTTTTAAAAGGTCAAAGTGCATGATGTATGAAGGATTGTTACATATATCAAACCATATCTACATGTACAACCACTTACAGTGTTTTTAGTGAGGACAGGGTGTGCTATACCGCACAAGAATACTGACTCAAGGGTACAACCACATGGTTTTGGCTTCCAAAACTGCATGCAGCAAGCTGACCTTGTGGTCTTACCCTAAGGATGGTTTAATTGCTCGTTGTGCACTGTGATGCATTCTCAGTCTCCTTAGGATGATTACAGAAAGAATACATAAAAATTGTCAGCTTCAGCATAGTGTCACGCGCAGGTGTGTGTGGGGGGGGGAAACCAAACCAAGCATATTAGGGAAAGGAGATTAGGCCTAGAAACTAAGGAGGGAAGATGGACACCTCCTACAGGAAACCCTGGCTCAAATCCTGTCTATCTACCAGTATGAACAGGCCTCAAATGTAGGCAAGTTCATAAACAGGAACCTAAACACTGTACTGACCCTATAGGACCCTGGAAACTAATGGCAGGAATGAGTCTACCTGTTCCTCCAAAAGGAAGGATGAACAGGAGTCTCCCTAAGGCCTAATAACAAAACAACATGAGGGAAAAGGAAACGTATCTTTCAATGAAGAAATGGAGGCTCCAGGATCTCAGCTGAAACCAAACTGCTGCTCACCACCACAACACTGAAGCTATAAACCACAAGGAATAGTGGGAGAAGAAGCAATAAATAGGGGAGAGACAATTACCACATCAGGAACACCTGAGGGAAAAGGGTGTGGTAAAAACCAAAAACAAAAAGGAAAAACATGTCAGATTACACCACGTGTTGCCAATCTGACAGACCTCCTGTTTTCTGTCATAGGAATGTCCGGATGAGACCTGTGAAAAGCTTTCACCAAACGACTGGCATTCACGTCAGATGCCGGTACCCACGTCCTCTCCTCTAGTCCATAACCCTTCCAGTGAACAAGATATTGAAGAGTTCTACGAAGAACTCGAGAGTCAATAATCTTGGCGATCTGAAATTCCAAACTGCCGTCCACCATGACAGGCGCGGGTGGCAAGGGAGATGGCTCCAAAGGTTCAACATATCTCTTTAACAAAGATCTGTGAAATACATTATCAATTTTCAGGGCCTGAGGAAGTTCAAGACGAAATGCTGCAGGATTACTAATGGCAGTGATCTTATATGGACCAATAAATCTTGGACCCAACTTCCAAGAAGGAACTTTCAACTCAATGTTTCTTGTGGACAGCCACACAGAATCACCCACTCTTAGGTCCGGACCATTCATACATTTCCTGTCAGCCACACGTTTGTACTTGTTGCCCATATTTAACAAGTTACTTTGAATTTTCCGCCATATAGATGACAATGATGACAAAAAAACGTTCTTCCTCAGGGATACCAGAGGTATCTGAACCAGAAAAAGTGCCAAACTGCGGGTGAAACCCATATGCACTCAAAAACTGCGACTTGCCAGTGGACTTCTGTCTACGATTGTTTATGGCAAACTCTGCCAGAGACAAAAATGAGGACCAATCCTCCTGAATCTCAGAGACAAAACATCTCAAGTAAGTCTCCAGACTCTGATTAGTACGCTCTGTCTGTCCATTCATCTGAGCGTGAAAAGCGGAGGAAAAAGACAGTTGTACCCCGAGCCGAGTACAGAACGCCTTCCAGAATCTGGACACAAACTGAGTCCCACGATCAGAGACCACATCAGTGGGAATGCCATGAAGTTTCACAATGTTGTCAACAAACACTTGTGCAAGTGTTTTGGCATTAGGGAGTCCGGGAAATGCAATAAAGTGTGCCATTTTACTAAACCAGAATAACTGTCTTTCCATACAAATTAGGCAGATCAGTGATAAAGTCCATAGATAAGTGAGTCCATGGTCTGGACGGGATGGGCAATGGGAGTAGGGGTCCAGATTGTCGAGTATGTGTCACCTTAGCGTGTGCACAGACACTACAGGCCGACACATAGTCCTCAACACACTTAAGCAGCCCTGGCCACCAGAATCTCCGAGAGATGAGGTCGACAGTGGACTTACTCCCAGGGTGTCCCGCAAGCAGCGTACAGTGATGTTCCTCAAACACCTTATGACGCAATTCAGATGGAACAAACTATTTCCCAGGGGGGCAAGACTCCGGTGCGTTTCCCTGGGCCTCAAACACCTTAGCCTCAAGATCAGGGTAAAGAGCAGATATCACCACCCCTTCAGACAGTATAGGGCTTGGATCTTCAAAATCACCACCTCCGGGAAAACTACGTGACAAGGCATTCGCCTTGACATTCTTAATCCCAGGACAATACGTGGTAATGAAATTGAATCTGGTGAAGAACAAAGACCATCTGGCCTGCCTCAGGTTAAGTCGTTTCGCCAACTCAAGGTTAGCCAGGTTTTTGTGATCTGTGAATACCGTGATTGGGTGAATCGCCCCTTCCAACCAATGACGCCATTCCTCAAAAGCCAACTTAATGGCCAGTAACTCTCTATTACCCACATTGTAATTTCTCTCCACAGCAGAGAGTTTTTTTTTCGAGAAAAAGGCACATGGGCGCCATTTACCTGGTGACGGACGCTGTGACAAAACTGCTGCTACCCCCACTTCGGATGCGTCAACCTCCACAATGAAAGGTTGCGACACATCTGGCTGCACCAAAATAGGGGCAGAAGAGAAGCACTCCTTTACAGCAGAAAAGGCTCGCAATGCTGTATCAGACCACACTGAGACATCTGTCCCTTTCCTATTCATGTCAGTTAAGGGTTTAACTATTGTCGAATAGTTTTTAATAAACTTTCGGTAATAGTTGGTGAACCCCAAAAACCGCATAAGAGCCTTCAAATTTTCAGGTCTATCCCAGTCGAATACAGCACGGAATTTCTGTGGATCCATTCGAAAACCTGAATATTGACAGCAGGTATCCTAAGAATTTCACCTCTTGTACATCAAAAACACACTTCTCTAATTTTGCGTACAATTTGTTATCTCTTAAGATCTGCAACACCTGTCTAACGTGATCCTGATGTGTCACCATATCTGGAGAATAGATTAGTATGTCATCCAAATACACGACTACAAACCTCCCCACAAGGTGATGAAAAATGTCATTAACAAAATGCTGGAAGACAGCAGGAGCATTGGTCAACCCAAAAGGCATGACCAGCTTCTCAAAGTGGCCCTCAGGAGTGTTAAAAGCCGTCTTCCATTCAACCCCCTTCCTTTATCCTGACCAGATTATATGCCCCCCTTAAGTCCAACTTGGAGAACACCTTGACATCAACAATCTGGTTAAACAAATCGGGAATCAAAGGAAGGGGGTAAGGATCACGGACAGTAATCCGATTGAGTTCACGGAAATCCAGACATGGCCTAAGAGTTCCGTCCTTTTTCTTTACAAAGAAAAACCCAGCTGCCACTGGAGATTTGGAAGGTCTTATGTGTCCTTTAGCCAAACTATCAGCAATATATTCTTTCATGGCCGTTCTCTCAGGTCCAGAAAGGTTATACAGCCTAGATTTGGGCAATTTTGCTCCAGGGATAGGATTGATAGCACAATTGCATTCCCGATGTGGGGGCAAATTCTGACATCCACCTTCAGAAAATACATCAGCGAAATGAGATATAGAAGCGGGAAGTGTCTTAGTGGTTAACGTAGAAAAAGTTGTATTAAGACAATTGTCAACTGAATAATCACCCCAATCCAGAATCTGTCTATTATGCCACGGTTGGATTGTGTTTGATTAACCACTATAAACCCAGCACCACAGGAGCAGGAAGACCTTCCAACACAAACACAAAATAAGTTCCTGATGAAATTCACCCACTCTTAATCTGATATCATGCACCATCTGAGACAAACACTTTTGAGAAAGAGGCGCAGAATCAATAGCAAACACAGAAATCCTCTTCTCCAATGCACACGGAGACAATCCATGCATACGGACAAACTGAGCATCAATCAGGTTCACCCCTGCCCCGCTGTCAATAACCACCTCAATTCTCACAACCTTTGACTCTAGCGCCACCTCGGCAGTCAGGAGAAAACGGGTACTACAGGATGAAGACAAATGCACATTTTCTGTCTCTCCACCCACTCCTCCACGAGTGAGATGGGAATTTAACGCCCCTTTCTTTTTTTCTCTTTTAGAGACTGAATGCATGGACATGGGTTGATAAAGTGTCCTTTCTGTCTGCAGAAAAAACACACACCCTTTTTATTACCAGAATGCTTAAAGGTGGAAGCAGGAGTAGCTCCCCCTAACTGCATGGGTTCGCCCCTAGACATCAACCCAGGAATATCTTCACCCGAAGTGTTATAGGAAGACAATACACTATGTGATAGTACGTCCTGAGAGCAGGGGCCCCTAGATCTCTCTCAGGCGTCTATCCATGCGTACAGCAAGAGACATAGCGGCTTCCAAAGACACTGGAGTTTCATGAAAGGCCAAAGCGTCCTTCAGCCTTTCTGATAACCTTTGACAAAACTGACTACGGAGAGCCGGATCATTCCATTCGGTATCCGTAGCCCACCTCCGAAACTCAATAGATCTCAACAGAGCGCTCACCCTGACGAAGGTCACGTAACTTGGTCTCGGCCAGGGAGATGCGATCCGGGTCATCATAGATAAGCCCCAAAGCATTGAAAAATTCATCCACCGACTGGAGAGACTGCGATCCGGTCGGCAGAGAAAAGGCCCATGACTGTGCATCTCCCTTGAGCAACGAGATCACCACACCAACTCTCTGTTCCTCATTACCAGATGAATGTGGACGTAACCTAAAGTACAATTTGCACGCCTCCCTGAACAAAATAAAGTTGGGATCCATGGCTGTACAGATACAAACAACAAAGTGACGGTAATTGGCGGTTTATAATGTCACGCGCAGGTGTGTGTGGGGGGGGGACCAAACCAAGCGTAAGAGGGAAAGGAGATTAGGCCTAGAAACTATGGAAGGAAGATGGACACCTCCTACAGGAAACTCTGGTTCAAATCCTGTCTATCTACCAGTATGAACAGGCCTCAAATATAGGCAAGTTCATACACAGGAACCTAAACACTGAACTGACCCTATGGGACCCTGGAAACTAATGACAGGAATGAGTCTACCTGTTCCTTCAAAAGGAAGGATGAACAGGAGTCTCCCTAAGGCCTAATAACAAAACAACAGGAGGGAAAGGGAAACTTATCTTTTAATAAAGAAATGGAGGCACACTGAAGCTATAAACCACAAGGAATAGTGGGAGAAGAAGCAATAAATAGGGGAGGGACAATTACCACACTAGGAACACGTGAGGGAAAAGGGTGTGGTAAAAACCAAAAACAAAAAGGGAAAACATGTCAGATTACACCACGTGTTGCCAATCTGACAGACCTCCTGTTATCTGTCATAGGAATGTCCGTGACACATAGTTAGAAACAGTCCTGAATTTGCTGGGACTGTCCCTGATTTTCAGAGATCGTTCAGGCAAATTTGCGCTGTCCTGAGTAAACAAAATGGGCAGGGCTAACACAAACACTGCCCACGAGTGGGCATTTCTGGGCAGAGCTTATATGTCCCGATTTTCCCATTTGAGATGTTGGTAAGTATGCATCAGTGTAACCCTCATACAAATATCTTAAAAGATTGTAAGACAATGATAGTTTGAAGGAAACACTCTAAGGGGTTGTTCACATATAAGTTATTTGATCAGTTATTTCCATCAGTTAGTGTGAGCCAAAACCAGGTGTGGGTCAAAAACACTGAACAGGTGCAAATCTTTTCATTATACCCGATCTCTGTGTAGTGTCCACTTCTGGCTCACAATAACTGATGGAAATAACTGATCAAATAACTGATATGTGAACAACCCCTAACACATACACATTTTTTGTGTTTTTTGCTTTTGGATTTTACTCTTTGCATTTGAAATTGTGCTCCTGTTCCATGACTCCACACCATTGTGGTAATTGTAGCTATTATTTTCTCTCCATGACATGTAGATGCTGATTCTTTACTATGCAGATGGTAATTATGTAAAGAAGGGGCTGAGGTTGTGCCCCTTCTGTATGCAATGTAACTGGCCCACTATTGGGGTCAGCATAGTATTAAAACAATTTAATAAAATTGAATTACATTTGACTCCCCTTAGGCTCACATTTTTTATTCACTGTTCTATTGGATCTGCAATGCTTGATTGCTTCGATTATGATTGTAAATGTTCAATGGTTCATAGCTTCAATTAAAATGAATTCACTGCAGTAGATTGCTGATGCAAGAATCCAGCTAAATAAGTATGCGATTCTATGATAATTATTTTTAGATTAGGCACGCTTCACTATCAATGCAAAATGTTACATAAAATTAACATAAAGTTTATAGTGGCTTTATATTTTGAGACAATAGTCTTTGATGTGATGATATTAGGGACCACGATTATATAGATGTATGCTCCTTTAATAGCATCTATCATAATTATTTTTCATAAATAAACTGTAATAGGTTTTACAGGGCAATGTGGCTAAATTTACATTTCCTAGCACCCTGTATTTCCCTGCCTACAGGTTGTCTGTAAAAGTTCAGTCTGCCCCTAAATTTGAAATATCATCATTTAAATAGAAAATAAAAAATAAATAAAGTTTTTTAAACATAAGTAAGCCATTCTTGTCCTAAATTTTTACAACTATCTGCCTCTGAGCACAATATTTATACTTAGCTTAGAGGTTTGTAGGTTTTCTATTTGCTTTATGACATAGAACATAAGACACTAGAATACTAAATTCCTAATTATATAAGCATATAGGCAATCGGAGACATTTATGATGGAGCCTAATGGACGCCAAAACCAGAAGTGAATTAAAAAAAAATGACGTATCTGTCCTGTATACTTTTCTTGTATGATCTACTCCTGATTTTAGCTTCCAAAACTGCATGCAGAATGCTTGGTTGAGTATGGTCTTCCCTGAGGAGTTTCAGCACATAAATTGTATGTTTTAATCCTTTCAAAAAGTTTGGGCCCCCCAGGGGTAGACTGGCCATAGAACCTACAGAAACATTTCCCAGTGGACAAATGCACAGTGGGTGTCCCTCCTCACAGCTACTGGCTGGGTACATAAAGCTCTGATGCTCTCAGCATTAATTAATGCTCGAAGCTTCAGTTACTTATGCCCCTTCTGAATTCAACCATATAGCCATCCACAGGATAGTGATATAGTTGATTACTGCGGCAGGGGCTGCAGTATTTTGTGCTGCACTGTGGTATTTCATTCTGTTGGGGTGGAATTTTGTGCTGCATTAAGGTATTGCTGGCCTCGCCTACTTATATTGCTGTGCCTTTTTTCAATTTGGACCCTACAACATGGGGCCACTTTTAAGTTTTTTTCAGGGCCACTTTAAGTTCCTATTCTGTCCCTGTATATATTGTTTATCAAAGCTTATCAATTTCGCAATAAAAACTACATTACATTATTAGTTTGGAGACATAGTTGATACAAAAGTGGAAAAAGCAAATAGGTTTGATAAAAGTATTAAAATGTATTGAGTAAATTATTAATTTACATGAATTGAATATGCCTGAAAATTGGTATGTGACACTCTGAGGTCTCATAACATTATTTTTTTTTTAATATCTTTCTAGTCTCTGTTATATTTTTTTACACATTTTTGCTCTTTCTCTGTCTCCTTCTCTACCCACTTTTGAGCTCTTGAAGGCAATGACAGTAACAGCAAATAATGTCAGAGTGACACTGACACATGAGCTATGGGTAAACACATGATTAACGGTGTTAATAAACAGCATGTTTAAAAACATCCTGAGCCGTTGCATGTGTTATTCTTTTTCATATTAGAAAGCATCTAAAAATTGCCCTTATTAGGGGCAAATGGTGATTAAACACACATGGTGTTATGGGAAAAGACAGTGGCACAAAAATGATGTGTTAATGGGGGCAGAATGCCTTGATGGTAGGCAGACAGGCAGTGGCATCATGGTGGCAGTGCAACAGCCATATGCTTCAGAACATGATGGTAGGCAGGCAGCAGCAGTGGCATGATAGCGACAACAGCAGCCATATGGTACAGAACATGATGGTAGGCAAGCAGACAATCGCAGTAACATGGTACCAACAGCAGCCATATGGTACAAATAACTGCAGTGGTCTGACTGCAGTAGCACCTATATGGATGGAACCTAATGGTAGGCAGGCGGACAGAAACAGCAGCACAATGGTAGCAGCAGCATACAGTGTGGCACATTATGGTAGGCAGGCACACAGCAGCAGCAGCCATATGGTACAGAGCATGATGACAGGCAGGTAGACAGAGGCAGTGGCATGATGAAGCACCATCAGTGAGGATAAATCAATTTTTTGGCCTCAGCTGGAGGTATGAGGAAATGTTCATTGTGACAGTAGTGATGTACACTGGAAGAGGAGAGCATCGTCCGTTTGGGTTTCACAATGTCATCTGCTGCTCCGAAAACCTTCTTGGAGATAACACTAAGTGAGAGAAATGGGCCATTTACGGCCACTACTATAGCCTGCCTGCCCATAAGTCCACGGGGTCAGAGAACATGGTACACTCTGGTGAAAAGCCAGAGATCAGGTGGTACTGAACCTGGAGGTCCAGAGGGTACATCTCCATTTGCTGATTTGCATCAGCCTATCCTGTCACATGAAAAATTTCACCATCATCTTGATGATACTGAACTGGCTGCAGCTTCTGCTGCTTGTGCTAGAGTTGTTTCACCAGAACATCCTGCAGGTTCAGAGGCGTAGCTAGAGGTTCAGCACAGGGGGGGGGGGCGGGGGGGGGGGGGGGGCGAAACATACTTGAGTGGGCCCCCCACTTAGTGGCTTCCCAAACGCACGTTTCCAACTTCACAGGCACATACTACTAGTTGTGGTTATAATACTGTATTAGAAAGATGACTGTATAAACTGCTAGATCATCTATGCTGTTAAGTACAGTACAATAGACTTTCTACATACCCTAGTGTAAATAC
Organism: Rhinella marina; assembly: GCA_900303285.1. Taxonomy (NCBI): domain Eukaryota; kingdom Metazoa; phylum Chordata; class Amphibia; order Anura; family Bufonidae; genus Rhinella; species Rhinella marina. The sequence continues at coordinate 55,464 of ONZH01018359.1, read as the reverse complement.
TCTACCATATAATGCTGTAAAATATAGGAGTAATAGGAGAAAAAAAACAAGGGGACTCCTATGTTAAAGGAAACCTGTCCCCAGTTTTTACATCACTAAAATAACAGTCCCCTGCCCCCATCAGACCTCAGATCAGCGTATTGTGCCTCCATCAGACCTCAGATCAGCGTATTGTGCCTCATCAGACCTCAGATCAGCAGAATGTTCCCCCCATCAGACCTCACATCAGCCTACTGTGCCCCCATCAGACCTCATATCAGCCTACTGTGCCCCCATCAGACCTCAGAGCAGCCTACTGTGCCCCCATCAGACCTCAGATCAGCCCACTGTGCCCTCATCAGACCTCAGATCAGCCTACTGTGCCCCCATCAGACCTCAGATCAGCGTATTGTGCCCCATAAGACCCCACATGAGCCTACTGTGCCCCATCAGACCTCAGATCAGCATATTGTGCCCCATCAGACCTCAGATCAGCGTATTGTGCCCCATCAGACCTCAGATCAGCGTATTGTGCCCCATCAGACCTCAGATCAGTGTATTGTACCCCCATCAGACCTCAGATCAGCAGAATGTGCCCCATCAGAACCTCAGATCAGCCTACTGTGCCCCATCAGACCTCAGATCAGCGTATTGTGCCCCATCAGACCTCAGATCAGCGTATTGTACCCCCATCAGACCTCAGATCAGCAGAATGTGCCCCCATTAGTCCTCACGATCAGCCTACTGTGCCCCCATCAGACCTCAGATCAGCAGAATGTGCCCCATCAGACCTCACATCAGCCTACTGTGCCCCATCAGACCTCAGATCAGCGTATTGTGCCCCATCAGACCTCATATCAGCGTATTGTACCCCCATCAGACCTCAGATCAGCAGAATGTGCCCCCATTGTCCTCACATCAGCCTACTGTGCCCCCATCAGACCTCAGATCAGCAGAATATGCCCCCATCAGACCTCAGATCAGCCTACTGCTGCCCCCATCAGACCCAGACAGCAGAAGCCCCATCAGCCAGATCAGCCTACTGTGCCCCCATCAGACCTCAGATCAGCCTACTGTGCCCCATCAGACCTCAGATCAGCCTACTGTGCCCCCATCAGACCTCAGATCAGTGTATTGTGCACCATCAGACCTCAGATCAGCATATTGTGCCCCCATCAGACCTCAGATCAGCAGAATGTGCCCCCATCAGACCTCACATCAGCCTACTGTGCCCATCAGACCTCAGATCAGTGTATTGTACCCCCATCAGACTCAGATCAGCAGAATGTGCCCCATTAGTCCTCACATCACCCTACTGTGCCCCCATCAGACCTCAGATCAGCGTATTGTGCCTCCATCAGACCTCAGATCAGCGTATTGGGCCCCCATCAGACCTTAGATCAGCAGAATGTGCCCCCATCAGACCTAGATCAGGGTATTGTCCCCCATCGGACCTCAGATCAGCGTATTGTGCCTCCATCAGACCTCAGATCAGCGTATTGTGCCCCATCAGACCTCAGATCAGTGTATTGTGCCCCCATCAGACCTCAGATCAGTGTATTGTGCCCCATCAGACCTCAGATCAGTGTATTGTGCCCCCATCAGACCTCAGATCAGCCTACTGTGCCCCATCAGGCCTTAGATTCAGCGTATTGTACCCCCCATCAGACCTCAGATCAGCAGAATGTGCCCCCATTAGTCCTCACATCACCCTACTGTGCTCCATCAGACCTCAGATCAGCGTATTGTGCCTCCATCAGACCTCAGTTCAGCGTATTGTGCCCCCATAAGACCTCAGATCAGCGTATTGTGCCCCATCAGACCTCAGATCAGTGTATTGTGCCCCCATCAGACCTCAGATCAGCGTATTGTGCCCCATCAGACCTCAGATCAGCGTATTGTTCCCCCATGAGACCTCAGATCAGCAGAATGTGCCCCATCAGTCCTCACATCACCCTACTGTGCCCCCATCAGACCTCAGATCAGCAGAATATGCCCCCATCAGACCTCAGATCAGCCTACTGTGCCCCCATCAGACCTCAGATCAGCAGAATGTGCCCCATCAGACCTCAGATCAGCCTACTGTGCCCCCATCAGACCTCAGATCAGCCTACTGTGCCCCCATCAGACCTCAGATCAGCCTACTGTGCCCCCATCAGACCTCAGATCAGTGTATTGTGCACCATCAGACCTCAGATCAGCATATTGTGCCCCCATCAGACCTCAGATCAGCAGAATGTGCCCCCATCAGACCTCACATCAGCCTACTGTGCCCCATCAGACCTCAGATCAGTGTATTGTACCCCCATCAGACCTCAGATCAGCAGAATGTGCCCCCATTAGTCCTCACATCACCCTACTGTGCCCCCATCAGACCTCAGATCAGCGTATTGTGCCTCCATCAGACCTCAGATCAGCGTATTGGGCCCCCATCAGACCTTAGATCAGCAGAATGTGCCCCCATCAGACCTTAGATCAGGGTATTGTCCCCCATCGGACCTCAGATCAGCGTATTGTGCCTCCATCAGACCTCAGATCAGCGTATTGTGCCCCATCAGACCTCAGATCAGTTTGTGCCCCCATCAGACCTCAGATCAGTGTATTGTGCCCCCATCAGACCTCAGATCAGTGTATTGTGCCCCCATCAGACCTCAGATCAGCCTACTGTGCCCCATCAGGCCTTAGATCAGCGTATTGTACCCCCATCAGACCTCAGATCAGCAGAATGTGCCCCCATTAGTCCTCACATCACCCTACTGTGCTCCCATCAGACCTCAGATCAGCGTATTGTGCCTCCATCAGACCTCAGTTCAGCGTATTGTGCCCCCATAAGACCTCAGATCAGCGTATTGTGCCCCATCAGACCTCAGATCAGTGTATTGTGCCCCCATCAGACCTCAGATCAGCGTATTGTGCCCCCATCAGACCTCAGATCAGCGTATTGTTCCCCCATGAGACCTCAGATCAGCAGAATGTGCCCCCATCAGTCCTCACATCACCCTACTGTGCCCCCATCAGACCTCAGATCAGCGTATTGTGCCTCCATCAGACCTCAGATCAGCGTATTGTGCCCCCATCAGACCTCAGATCAGCGTATTGTGCCCCCATCAGACCTCAGATCAGCATATTGTGCCCTAATCAGACCTCACATCACATCACCCTACTGTGCCCCCATCAGACCTCAGATCAGCGTATTGTGCCCCCATCAGACCTCACATCACCCTACTGTGCCCCCATCAGACCTTAGATCAGAGTATTGTGCCCCATCAGACCTCAGATCAGCGTATTGTGCCCCCATCAGACCTCACATCAGCCTACTGTGCCCCCATCAGACCGCAGCGCCGGACAGGTAAGAAAGGTTTTTTATTTTAATTTTATGTGGCTGGGTGGGCTGATCTGAGGTCTGATAGGGGTCGCTAAATACAAGTGAGCGCTTCCATAATGGAAGCGCTCACTTGTATTCGCCTGATAGTCATCCTTGCTGGGCCCCCCCTGACTCACTGGGCCCGGAGCCATCACCCCCCCCTGCCCCCCGGTAGCTACGCCTCTGTGCAGGATCTGTGACTACTGGGCGATACCAGGCACTGCCTAGATACCGTCTGGCCCCATTCACTATAATGGGGACCAGTGGAGATCTGGCCACAATCGGGCAAATATGCCAAGGAACAGCCACACAAATATTGCTGCGTGCAGTAGTTTTCGTCCAGCCACTTCTCGGCATATTTGCTGGGTATTCTTCGAATCTCCACCGGTCTCCATTATAGTTAATGGGTCTAAAAGCATGGCTAGTCGATAATCATCAAATTGCTTAATGTGAATGATACGACTGTCATTCCATAAGCAAGTAAGCATACAGCTTTCTGTGCATGCCAGCATGCCCGAGGACAGAGTTTTTCTGGCTCTGCTCCCACTGAGATGACTGGTCATTATGGCCACCATTATCATCATCATCAGCAGCCTAGTCATCCTGTACAAATAACTCATCCACTTCCTGCTCCTACTCCTCCATGGGGCCTTCTCCATGTGGGTCCCCAACAACTAAAGAGCGGGCAGTCTCTTGGTCTCTTGTTGCATCAGTATGAGCATCTGCTCTAAGATAAATATCAGGGGGATGACATTGTTGATACCGCTGTTGTCTCTACCTACCAATCTGCTGGCCTCTTCGAAGGGCCTGAGTATGCGTCAGGCATCTCTGATGAACTGGCACTGCCTGATCCAAAACATGCTCCCTACTGAGGTGGCCTGATACATGACAAAATCATTCACCACTTTATGCTGCTCATAGATGCTCTAGCATATGCAAGGTGGATTTCCAGCTGAGTTAGAATTTCACAGATCAAGCTGTACAGTGGCAGATTGTCCAGGAAGGTGTTCCTTGCCACATAAGAATGGAAGGACAGTCTCCTAGGCATGGCCTAGACCCTCTGCAAGCCAATGTACTTTTTCTAAAGTGTTGCACAACTACATTTATCACATGTGTCGTGCAAACAGCATGTTTTATTTCCCTCAAATGCAGCACAGCCACGATGTTCCTACCATTGTTGCTAACCACCTTGTTCGGTTGGAGCTGATGTGCAGACAGCCAATGGAATGTTTGCTGCTTGATGCAGTTTGGTAACTGTTTGACTGTTGGGCTACTCTCACCCAGGCTGATCAGTTCTAAAATGGCATGGCAAGGCTTTGCTTTACACATATGATAGGATGGCAGGGGAGTGGGAGCAACTCTCCCCCCTGCTTCTGTTGGGAATGGGACGATGTCCATGGAGAAGGACGTGGCAGAGGAGGATAAGAGCCTGGTGTGGAAACCAGACTGACACAGTTGTCAATAGGACCTGGCTGTGTTGCCCCGCCACTGCTGTAAAAATACATTGACTAAGTGGGCTGTGAAAGATGTACTGTCCTTGCCCCTAACAGCTTCTCCAGGTTTCTATGGTGGTGTGCACCTTGCTGCACCACATTCTCTGCCACGTGGCAGTACATGGCAGGGATGTTTTTTTTGAGAAATAATGTTGGCTAGGTATCTTTCAGCAAGGCTGAGTACATGTTGTCAGCTTCCCAAACACAGCAGAATCCAAGTTGGATGGCAGTGACTGCACCACCAGAAATCTGGCCAAGTGGGAGTAAAGTTTACATAAGGTTAATTTCATAGGATTCCAATTTACCTCTTAGTATATTTTTTGGAGGTTGGGAGGAAACCAGAGTACCAGGAGGAAACCTATGCAAACACAAGGAGAACATACAAACTCCATGTAACTGTTTCCCTTGGTTGAATTTGGACCCAAGACCCCAGCTCGGCACTGAACCTTCATGCTGGATTAGCTGTGTAAACAGTGGACAACAGCAGAGTCGCAATTCATAGCACTCAAGGCCCTGGTGGTCAAACTATTTACCCATTGTGACCCCCTACCTTGGCTGTCTATGTTTCTGCATAGGTGCTGAACAAAGCATTTGTAGATACATGCAGTAGAATATATTGCATGTGTGTGTGCACTGAACATGTTCAGCCATTTTTATTGCCTACACAGAAGGACAGGCAGACAAGGAGATGGTCAAATGCGAAAATTACACCACAGCTATTATTTATACAGCTGTTTCATGGGTAGCAAAGGTCTTGCAATGCAGTGCAGTGGTAAGCAATGGGGTATTTAGAGCTGCCTTACAGGGTATTTTAGAAATGTAACTAGAAAATCACCTATAAATGAGTATATAGTAATACAATAAAAACAAATTGAGTAGGGGTTGCAGTTGTAGCTGCATTCTATGAAATGAGAAGTCTAGTACAAAAGGAGAGATATGTGACTGCCTCAACAGTAATGAACATCCCAAACATCACACTAAAGAACTTGGAGACAGAAAACACACATTTTTCAAAGGTATGTATATATCAAGGATATTCTGGTTTAGACACGGGTTTGACTATGTTCACTCCCTGTACAGATATCTGCATCCTTTTGGAACGTACTATCAAAAATGATGCCAAAGAACACCAAAATGGTGTTAGGTCTCATTGGATCTGTTTCCTTGTTCAGGAACACAGTATAAGCATCCTGTTCCATCCTGATTGTAAAGAAATTTTCTTCTGAATCTTGGAAAAAAACAGGTTGCAAAAATTTGGTAAGGCATTATTGTGATAAGCTGGTAGACACCTTCATGACTAATTTGCATGTACTGACTGCTTATTATGGCATTAAAATGTAAACTTGATTATTAGTTTTATTTAAAATTCAATACATTCAGTTACTATGTTTAATCAGTCATCTTCCTGACCTCCATAGAAGACAAGGTCTAAAATGCCTGAAACCACTCTTTTCTTGCCTTGCAATCTATTGACTTGTTGCTTATTTTATTTACTCACTTAGACTGCAATGTGCTGTAAGCACAAGGAATGGGCGTATGTGAGAAACACAGGCAAGATAGACACCGAGGATTTCATGGGAATATATTTCAAATTGGGAAGCTATATAGCACACACAACAGAATTCTTCTGTCTAAATTCTGACAACTCCTAAAAGTCTATTTTTTTTTTACTGACAGTTGGGTACAATGAGACAGACCAGATGAAGATACAGCCCAGAGTCATCCAAACACTTTAGTAGGTTTTTGAAAGCTGTTCTTCTCCATGAGTTGACCAAATAAAGTTTGATATGTAGAACACATCTGTGCACATTTAATCAAGGTTCTCTCACTTGAAAGCTTTTCATTACATTGATTGACACTTTAGCTTTTTTATGTGAAAGCACCAAAATACAGAGGTAAAACTAAGTTCATCTCTAGTAGCAAATTCACAGAAAGATACCCGCTGGATTTTCCTTTAAATGTGTAGCTTTTTAACCAAGTCGAATGACATTCAATTGACGCCTTGTAGGTTTTCTTCTAGGTTTGGTATAAGATTGTATGAAAAGTAAGACAATAAATGTCCTGTTTTAGAATTCTCTTGGTGGTTTTTGAGATGTGTGAGCTGATAGACATTATTTCAATGCAGAAATTCAAAGTTCAGAGGCATGGGACACACAATTACTTTTTCAGCATTGTTATAAAGTTTCTCATTCCCATATATCAATAAATATTCAAGATATGACTCAAGTGTACTCATCACATTGTCATGAAAATATATTTTTCACCTATCGCTGCTTCCCAGTAGAAATGGACAGGAGGGATATATACTCGGAGTTTATAATTGCTATTCATCCTTCACAGTCAATTGCCGTTTCCCTACAGAATCTGTGTCCTTTTATGTGTGCCCCAACAGTTTCTATGTCAAGATTCAGAGATTGACCTTTACATCTAAACTAATGACTGCAGTCCGAACTTATCTTGTGTATCCTACTGTCCTTCACAATCTTGCCATCTACATCTCTGCTAGAATTGAATAATATACAGTGCCAGTTTCAAAGGACTAACTATGAGGACAGCCACAAAAATGTCAGAGAAACAAGCTTTTTTTTTTTTTTTTACAGTATTTACTTAAGGTCACAGAAAGGTAAAGTAATTAGTCTTCGTCCCTGCCACTCAAAATCTTTCTCTATAAAGAGAAGGGTATAAAGGGTGCTAATAATTCGGCAAAAGAACAGAAAGAAAAAAAAATGCTTAAACCTATATACTTTTATTAGTTGACTTAAGGTTTCCAATGCTTTTTGACTGTCAGGATTTGACTGTCTTCATGGCATCTTCAGGGCTGCCTTTCAAAACAGCATTTTTTAAGGAATCTCAGTGAATCCTGACAGAGTTCAACAACTTACAATTGGGGTTAATTGGTTTTTACATAAAAATATTGTATACATCTGTGCTATCCTCACAGTCTAAAACTTCGGAACCCTAGTGATGTGCGTCTGACATGGTATGTTGTTTTTGATCCAGTAAAACAATTGAACATTAAACAAAAACCTGACGGATCCTATATGATCATGATCGATCATATTCTTCATATGCCATGATGTCCACGAGAACAGCACCTTATTCAGTAGTCTTTTCACCATATGACAGTAGACCATGGTTGATAATGGCCATCTTGGTGCTATGTGCTGTCCAGTAAAAGGCATAAACAGTCACTTTCCACTGCAAGTATTTAGTACCAAAAGTTTCATTATGAAGTTTTTGTGGTTTTCTGGGCTCAAAATTTGAATGGCCTATCAGGATAGGCCATCACTATAAGTCTTTAGCTGTTTCAAGGGGCCGCCATGTTCATTGGGAATATGCTCATCACAGAAAATCCAGTTTAATTACAGCTGAATGAGCAATAACCAAAAGTCCTAATGTAACAAATACAACATGATATACCAGTAATAATAGTTTTTCAGAACTTATAGTAGGAAAACATCCAAATACTACAAATTTACTTCTGGACAGCTCCTTGCATCTTTTACAACTAGAGGACCAAATATGCCAATCACTTACAGCTAGTCCCTAAGTGAATCTAAAAACAGTCTATATAAATCCCGGAGAAATGTATATCTTGTGCACTTCATGTTCCACAATCAAAGAAACATTTACTCTATGGTAAGTTATACACATTTCTTAAGGTGTCTAACTTCTATAGGGTACAATAGTCCAGTTTTTTTTTTACTGCACAACAATTGTAATGTTCAAACTTAGGTTTGGAAAACTCATCTCTGGTTAGTTACCATTAGGTATATCTGAAATACCTATTATTTATCATGGCTCCACTTCACAAACTTTTCCATATTTTCCAGAGGCTTGTTTTGAAAAATGGCTTTTGAGAGTCCATTGAGTTTATTAGTTTTAGCTGTATACTTGTGTGGGAGTTGCATCATATTTTGTAAAATAAAATAAAAAGAGTAACTATTACACATGGAGAATATTTTCAACATACCCAAATTTTGAAAATGATTTATATGTAGCTGTTATAAGGTTTTTCTAGGGAATCACTGCAGGCTGCACAATGTGCAATTGGGCGAGGATCAGGTAATAAATTACATGTTGTAATATATCATTGTTAGCTAAAATATTATACAATCCACAAAAAATACACAGTGACAATAGAACAGGTTACAATGATACTTGTCAATACAAAGCCCAATAACGGGCTTTATTGTAAAGAGTTAGTAAAGGGGAAACATAGAGATTCAAAATAATTAATTCACGTACCATTCAGTGTGAGAATTATACCACAATACAGTTCACTTAAAATACCCAATGGACACTGGTCACTTAATGTGGTATGTGGGTGCCTCATAGTGGAAAGTCCCACTTAAAGGGGTTGTCCAGATTTTTTTTAAATTACTCCCCCTCTTGCAGTGAGTGGGACCTGTGAAGAGAAACATACTTACCTGCTACCTGGCTCTGGCTCCTTGGCTTGTAGGCCGTCTGCACTGCACCTTCATTCCCTGTCTGTCAAGGTTTGCCTGGACTGTGCTGCTGCTGCAGCTAATGACTTTACTTTTGTGGCAGTGACATTCCACGTGGGGACCTGTCACCACTGAGGCCAGTCATTGGCTGCAGTTGCACATGTGACCCAGTCCATACAGATTTTGCCCAGATATACATTGCAGACAGCCTAGGAGCCAGGGAGCCAGAACCGAGTGGCAGGGAGCAGATAAGTATATTTCTTTTCACAAGTCCTGATGGCTGCGGAACGGTGGAATTTAAAAAAAAAATGATATTCCTATAAAACCCTCATACCACGTGGTCTCCGCCATTGTCCTGTGTGCTACTCATAGGGAGAGATGGGGCAAGCACTCATGTGCTAGGGACAGTGTTGCTGAAAACGATAAATAGAAGAATATTGGAGAGAGAGAAGTGCAGGGAAAAGCTGATTCTGCATCGGTTTATTTATTTATTACTACATCAGCTGTAAACTACAATTTAATTAAGATGTAATTCAATACCAACAAGATGGAAATCTTTATTATTACACTACCAGAGTGGCTGGCTTTACTTCTTCCAAATCAACTTTCAAAGTCTCCATGTCCTAGAAATGTCAGCAAGATGCAGACAGAGGAGGAGCTGGATGTTCCTGATGACATATTCTCATCGATATTAGATGATGTGGAAAAGGAGGAAAAGCAGATGGCAGAAGAAGGGCTCCCATCTGTAGGACAGGAGAGAGCTGGGGTTGGAGAAGTGCATATTCCAAAGCTGATTAATATTCTGTGTTTACTGTCAAATAACCTGCAGGAGATTGCAGGCAAGAACAGCAATAATATACATATTGTCCTCCCAACCTAATCAGCCAAACACCATACAAAGGTGCTGCCCGGCCATTAAAAATGAATACCGACTATATACAGTGCGGTCTGCATTAATAAATGATGGCAGCTGCATTATTAAATGATACTTTGATAGCAGCTTTCCACTTTTGGCATTCCCTCATTCACCTTTATTAGGTAGTTACCTGGAATGGTTTTCAATTAACAGGTATGTCTTGTCAAGAATTAATTTATGGAATCTCATGACTTCAGACCATCGGTTGAATTGTGCAGAGGTCAGACTGGTACACAGTTTGATACAGTGTTTATCCCTATTGTACTACTGTTCTAATCAACATTATGGCAAGAATCACTTAAGCTAGTAAAGAGAAATGACAGTCCTTCATTACTTTGTCATGAATGTCAGTCCGTCAGAAAATTTTCCAGAACTTTAATGGCATCCTCAAGAGCAGCCATGAAAATCATCAAACTCTATGATGAAACTGGTACTCACTGTACCAAGAAAAGGAAGACCAAGAGTTACCCCTGCTGCATGGAATAAGTGCATTGCAGTTACCAGCCTGAATAAAGCCTCATTCACACATCAGTGTTTTGGTCAGCGATTTCCATCAGTGATTGTGAGCCAAAACCAGGACTGGAGCCTCCACAGACATAAGGTATAAGGGAAAGATCTGCTCCTGTTTTTTGTTTAGAGCCGCACCTGGTTTTAGCTCATAATCAATGATGGAAATCATTGATCAAAACACTTATGTGTGAATGCAGCATAACTGCAAGTGAACAGCACTTCAAATTAGAGCCTATATAAATACATCAGCTGTTTAGTGGAGACTATGAGAATCAGGCCTTTATGGTCAAATTACTGAAATGAAACCACTACTGAGGAACAAGAAAACGAGACTTGATTGGCTCAAGAAACAGAAGTAATGAATCTGTGAAAATACTGATTAAAATTTGAGATTTTTGGTACCAATTGCCATGTTTTTGTGAGATGGAGAAAAGGTGAGAGGATGGTTTCTACATATGTGGTTCATACCTTGAAGCATAGAGGAGGAGGGATGGTGCTTTTTAAATTGCAACTTTTGGTGATTTCTTCAGACTTCAAGGAACCCTTAACCAGCATGGCTGATCAGTAAATCAGCTTGGCTGTGGGTGGTTTGATATGACACATGTCACTTATGACTATGGTATGGCTCTGTACAACCTCCAAGTTGTATGGCGATGACACAGCACCCATAGAGGAGTATGGCGTTTGACTGTTCCTCATATGCCTCTGATTTCCTACTTTCTTCATATAGAATCTGTAGCATTGCTTTTGGGGGACTAAAAATTCTCCTTAAGGCATCTTTAATATGAACAATATGGATTGTGTCAAGATCTGTTCAGGGAAAAACTGATGGTTTTGCATGCAATTTCAATCAGTTTTCTCCATCCAGATTGCGTGCATTTTTCACGCACATGAAAAAACTAAATAATAGTCTACCTCTCCTAGGAACCATTGATGAAAAATGCCTTGCATCCTGATGCAATCTCTTTTCATTCAAGCCCCAATCATTTCTATGGGAACATGCCGCGATTTTTTCCTGAACGCAAAGATGATGCATGAAAAACGGGTCCGGATTCAGTGTGGATGCTATACATTTACTACACGCATCACATCCCAGTGGAAAACTCATTCGTGTGAAAGAGCCCTAATAGTATGACATAGAGGTATATGTCTTTATGGCTGCTGTAGTTGCCTCCATGCATATTAGATAAAGAAATGCACATAATTAAAATGTTTCTAACTAGTCTGCAAACACCTCGCGTTATTTCTCTTTCTTTTTTTTTATTCTTATGTTTTACATTTTTAACCGTCATTCTCATCCCTGGCATGATTTCTATCTGTAACCACTGAATTATTTGATGAATAAAGGTAAAAGAATAACCCTCTTAAAAGCATCCAGCCCTAAATGCATCTTCCTTTGAAATAAACAATTGACATTTATGTTGTTACTCTACGAACCTCAAATTCACTTCTTCCAACTTATTTACCTGACAAATAAATCATGTTGTGTCCAGGATGCAGAACGGCTTTACTGCATGAGGACATTTATGCATGTGGCAGTTAGAACTCGAAAAGAGCATAGCATAATCTCATTTCCCAAAGGTAACAGCCTATGAAGTAAGAATTTCTTTATTTTATTTAAGAATGACTCATCTTGTCTGATCTACAAGGTGTTACAGCTTTGTGACATTTCAGATTAGGAGCTAAAAGAGAAATGTCCTTGAGCGACTTTAAATAAACCAAGCGTAATCTTTTGTTAAAATTTTTATTAAAAACCAAAACTTTACACGAAAAAAGTTTATATTCGTAACTTTATTGCAAGCAAAATATGCACAACTTTTACCTGCTGCACACAAAGTAAGGCTACTTTCACACTAGCGGCAGCCCGGATCCGGCAGGTGAAGGGTGCTGCCGGATCCGGACTGCCGCAGGGACATGTGTGGAGCCGGAACCGCACTCCAGCCCCACCTATGTCACACAGTACATACATACACACAGACACACACACATATATACAGACAAATACACATACATACTTACATGCTCCCGGCAGGTCTCCAGAGCGCCGGAGGAGCAGGACGGCGCGCACAGATGACGATTCCCCACAGCGCCCTCTGCCGGGCGCCTGGTGGAATCATCATCTGTGCGCGCCGTCCTGTTCCTCCTGCGCTCTGGAGACCTTGCCGGGAGCATGTAAGTATGTATGTGTATTTGTCTGTGTATATGTCTGTGTATGTTTATGTGTATGTCTATGTCTGTATGTGTGTATTGTGTGTATGTGTGCAGGTGATGGATCCGTCATGAACTCCATTGAAAGTCAATGGAGGACGGATCCGTTCACCATTGTGTCACACCAAACGGATCCGTCCCCATTGACTTTCATTGGGGGTCATGACGGATCCGTCTTGGTGCGGATGCCTGGACTGGAGAGCAAACTGCAGCATGCATGTTAAGAGGAGACTGTGTGCAGCAGGCCTTCATGGTAAAATAGCTGCTAGGAAACCACTGCTAAGGACAGGCAACAAGCAGAAGAGACTTGTTTGGGCTAAAGAACACAAGGAATGGACATTAGACCAGTGGAAATCTGTGCTTTGGTCTGATAAGTCCAAATTTGAAATCTTTGGTTCCAACCACCGTGTCTTTGTGCGACACAGAAAAGGTGAACGGATGGACTCTACATGCCTGGTTACCACCGTGAAGCATGGAGGAGGAGGTGTGATGGTGTGGGGGTGCTTTGCTGGTGACACTGTTGGGGATTTATTCAAAATTGAAGGCATACTGAACCAGCATGGCTACCACAGCATATTGCAGTGGCATGCTATTCCATCTGGTTTGCGTTTAGTTAGACCATCATTTATTTATCAACAGGACAATGACCCCAAACACACCTCCAGGCTGTGTAAGGGCTATTTGACCAAGAAGGAGAGTGATGGGGTGCTACGCCAGATGACCTGGCCTCCACAGTCAACAGACCTGAACCCAATCGAGATGTTTTGGGGTGAGCTGGACCGCAGAGTGAAGGCAAAAGGGCCAACAAGTGCTAAGCATCTCTGGGAACTCCTTCAAGACTGTTGGAATACCATTTCAGGTGACTACCTCTTGAAGCTCATCAAGAGAATGCCAAGAGTGTGCAAAGCAGTAATCAAAGCAAAAGGTGGCTACTTTGAAGAACCTAGAATATAAAACATATTTTCCGTTGTTTCACACTTTTTTGTTCATGTGTTAATTCATAGTTTTGATGCCTTCAGTGTGAATCTACAATTTTCATAGTCATGAAAATACAGAAAACTCTTTGAATGAGAAGGTGTGTCCAAACTTTTGGTCTGTACTGTATATATATAGTTTTTTTTTACATTTTCAAAAAGTTTCTTTTTAAAACTTTTTTTTAGCCCTCCCAGAGAACCTGCAATCTAGAGTGCAATCTAGGGTTGAGCGAATTCGGTTTCGCTGTATCCAAACCTGATTCTTTCAAAAACTATGCTAGAATATCGGCTCCGTTCTACTGTAAAATGTATGTCTTTCCAAAATTTCAGCAAATATTGCAAGACTTACTTCATCTCGCCTTTATTACGTGTCATTTTGCTTATTCACATAAATTACTGTATCTAAATATGAAGTGGCTTTGTTAATGAGGCAGACAAGGGCAGTGATCAGGTTGGCGATAAATAGCCATCGTCAGAAAAGGCATATCTCTTCATTGGCCTCGGCTGCAGGTGTGTGAGAATCCTCATGGATCCATGCCTTGTTAATTTTGACAAACGTGATGTTTTGTACACTTTCAAAGGACATCTTTGTCCATTTGGGTGTAAAGACACCACATGCTACACTGGAAACCCCCTGGAGATGGCAGGACTCAACAAGACAGTCTAGTGAGAGCAAACTGGGCCAGTTCCAGCCATTCTTCAAATCTGCATGGGGTCAGATGGGGTATGTGCCAGAAAAAGACAGCAAACTTGCCTCTATTTTGGATACAGGAAAATTTTAAGAATAATTTAGAAATGTTTCTGGAAAAGCTGAAGATTTTTTTTAATTATTAAAGGGTCACTTCTATCAGAAAGGGACATTTTTAAACTCAATAATTAAAGAAATTTATTTTTTTAGATTTTTTATTTTTGCAGTAGTATCCCATTGGAAATAAAATAAAATATTTTCAGAGAGCTAAACCTTCTCAGTCGGGATAAAAGTAATTGGAGTTTATGTTGGACAAGGAACATTATCTGGAAGGTAAACATCATTAGAATAATAGGTGGAGGATTCAAAAGACTGACTTGTTAGTCCTAGATAAACATATAGAGGAGCAGTGCTTTGAGGACATAATGTCACCAGCCACACTGCTGGGATAGCCTAGGGGAGGTGAGGTGCTGTAACTTAGTCAACACCTCACTCATGAGACTCTCTGCCCTGCTAGAAGTCAAGATAGAGAGGAAGTCAAAGACTCCCATGACCTAAAATACACAAAGTAACTTGAAAGGATTAGAGTGAGAAAACAATACATTTTAGGCTTGAATTCTGTTAGCATAACGGAAACTGGGTGGATCGATTATGCACACTATAGACTTCTATTATGACGGAATGAATAACTAAATGCCTCTAAAGACATATAGTAACATAGTTACATAGTTTATAAGGCCGAAAAAAGACATCTGTCCATCCATTTCGGCCTGTTATCCTACAAGTTGATCCAGAGGAAGGCAAAAAACCCCTGTGAGGTAGTAGCCAATTTTCTCCACTTTAGGGGAAAAAAATCTTTCCCGACTCCAATCAGGCAATCAGAATTACTCCCTAGATCAACGACCCATCTCTAGTAACTATAACCTGTAATATTGTTACCCTCCAGAAATATATCCAGGCCCCTCTTCTAGTGAACTTACCATCACCACCTCCTCCATCACCACCTCCTCAGGCAGAGAGTTCCATAGTCTCACTGCTCTTACCGTAAAGAATCCTCTTCTATGTTTGTGTACAAACCTTCTTTCCTCCAGACGCAGAGGATATCCCCTCATCACAGTCACAGTCCTGGGGATAAATAGATCATGAGAGAGATCTCTGTACTGACCTCTGATATATTTATACATAGTTATTAGATCTCCCCTCAGTCGACTTTTTTCTAAAGTGAATAGCCCTAATTTTGATAATCTTTCTGGGTACTGTAGTCCACCCATTCCAGTTATTACTTTAGTTGCCCTCCTCTGAACCCTCTCCAGCTCTGCTATGTATGCCTTGTTCACAGGAGCCCAGAACTGTACATAGTACTCCATGTGTGGTCTGACTAGTGATTTGTAAAGTGGCAGGACTATGTTCTCATCACGTGCATCTATGCCTCTTTTGATGCAACCCATTATCTTATTGGCCTTGGCAGCAGCATGTCAGTGTTACCCAGTGTTTTACCATTTAGTATGTATTGGTGACTTGCATTATTCCTTCCCACATACATAACCTTACATTTGTCAGTGTTAGGCCCCATTCACACGACCCTATGTACATTTCCGCATCTTATCCGCATTTTTGTGGGTAAGATGCGGAACCATACGGACCCATTCATTTTTCCATAGGAGAAAAAAAATGCGGAATGCACACCGTGTGCATTCCGCATCCCGTATCTCACGGAAGATCTTCCGCAAAAAAAATAAAACATGTCCTGTACTTGGCCGCAAAATCACGTCCGTAACCCCATTAAAGTCAATGGTTCCGCAAAATTGCAGAACACTATGTCTTCCGTTCCGTTTTTATACGGATCACGGAATACATACGGTCGTGTGAATGGGGCCTTAAACCTCATCTGCCACTTCTCTGCCCAAGCCTCCAATCTATCCAGATCCATCTGTAGCAGTGTACTGTCCTCTTCTGTGTTAATTACTTTTCACAGTTTAGTGTCATCTGCAAAAATTGATATTTTACTGTGCAAGCCTTCTACAATATCATTAATAAATATATTGAAGAGATTAGGGCCCAGTACTGACCCCTGTGGTACCCCACTAGTGACAGTGACTCAATCTGAATATGTGCCATTAATAACCACCCTCTGTTTTCTGTCACTGAGCCAGTTACTTACCCAGATACAGACATTTTCTCCCAGGCCAAGCATTCTCATTTTATATACTTACCTTTTATGCGGGACAGTGTCAAGACATTCCGTTATGCATTCCGTCATGGAATTGCGTTATGGTCCGTGGTAACGGAATCCATAATGCAATTCAGCTTATACCACAACCCAAGCTGAAAACGAACTTCAAAATATGAAATTCGCTCATCCCTAGTTCTCACCATTAGCTCTTGACATCTGGGCATAGCTGGCAAAAGTGAAGCTCACGGGCAGTGAGTGTGACACACGTGTACTGCATCGTATTCAGGGGCGGTCTTTGGGCACCACGCATCCTATTCATTTGCGTGGGGCCCCCCGACGTCTAAGGGGGCCCCCACGCTCCGCTGTTTGTGCCCAAGACCGCCCGCGCCTCCTAAATACATCCCACCCAGCCACATAAGAGTAAAATAAAAAAGGCTTTCTTACCTGTCCCTGCGGCTGCCCTCCGGTCCGGCTCTCCACTCTGTTCCCTGGCCGGCGTGCACTATGACCTGACGCTGCGCAGCGTCAGGTCATAGTGCGCGCCAGCCAGGGAAGAGAGTGGAGCGCCGAACCGGAGGGCAAGCCGCAGGACAGGTAAGAAAGCTTTTTTATTTTACTCTTATGTGGCTGGGTGGGATGATCTGAGGTCTGATGGCGGCCACAATAAGCTGATCTGAGGTCTGATGGGGGCATTATTATCCTGATCTGAGGTCTCATGGGGGCACATTTACGCTGATCTGAGGTCTCATGGGGGCAAGTGGGATGATCTGAGGTCTGATGGGGGCACAATACGCTGATCTGAGCTCTGATGGGGGTACATTAAGGCTGATCTGAGGTCTGATGGGGCACATTTTGCTGATCTGAGGTCTGATGGGGCACAATACGCTGATCTGGGGTCTGATGGCAGAACAATACGCTGAATCTGAGGTTTGATGGGGGCCCCATGAGCAGCTCTGAGGTCTGATGGGGCACAATATGCTGCTCTGAGGTCTGATGGGGGCACAATACGCTGCTCTGAGGTCTGATGGGGGCACATTACGCTGGGTCTGAGGTCTCAATGGGGGCACATTCTGCTGATCTGAGGTCTCATGGGGGCACATTACGCTGATCTGAGGTCTCATGGGGGCACATTACCCTGATCTGAGGTCTCATGGGGCACATTACGCTGATCTGAGGTCTCATGGGGGGCGCATTACGCTGATCTGAGGTCTCATGGGGGCACATTACGCTGATCTGAGGTCTCATGGGGGCACATTACGCTGATCTGAGGTCTCATGGGGGCACATTACGCTGATCTGAAATCTTATGGGGGCACATTACGCTGATCTGAGGTCTCATGGGGGCACATTACGCTGATCTGAGGTCTCATGGGGGCACATTACGCTGATCTGAGGTCTCATGGGGGCACAGTGGGGATGATCTGAGGTCTGATGGGGGCACAATACGCTGATCTGAGGTCTGATGGGGGCACCATTCTGATGATCTGAGGTCTGATGGGGCAAGTTCTGATGATCTGAGGTCTGATGGGGGCACAATGTGTTGATCTGAGGATTATTATCCCTGTACGGTGACATCACTGTGTTTATTATCCCTGTACGGTGACATCACTGTGTTTATTATCCCTGTATGGTGACATCACTGTGTTTATTATCCCTGTACAGTGACATCGCTGTGTGTATTATCCCCTGTCTGTGACATCACTGTGTTTATTATCTCTGTACTGTGACATCACTGTGTTTATTATCTCTGTACGGTGACATCTCTGTGTTTATTATCCCTGTACAGTGACATCGCTGTGTGTATTATCCCTGTACTGTGACATCACTGTGTTTATTATCTCTGTACTGTGACATCATTGTGTTTGTTATCCCTGTACGGTGACATCACTGTGTTTATTATCCCTGTACAGTGACATCGCTGTGTGTATTATCCCAGTGCAGAAGAGGTAAGTGGTCTGTGTTTGTGTGTTTGTTTTCTATTTTTCAGGGTCGTGAATGCAGAGGACTACGTCGGATTCGGTGGACTACGTCGGACCAGCTTTTTTTTTTTTTTTTTAATAAAATGGTCAAACAGGGGTCTGGGGGAGTGTTTATTTCAATAAAATGTTTTATACTTGTGTGTGTGTATTTTTTTTACAATACTACAGTTTTAGTAATTACGGCTATCTACAGACAGCCCTGATTACTAATACTGGGCTTAGTGCTTGCCGGTATGGCAGGCCAGCACTAACCCCAACATCTATTACCTCGGCACCCACCGCCACCAGGGGTGCCGGGAAGAGCCGGGTACCCGCAGGACCGGACCTTCTAAATTGAGGGTCTGGCTCTGGGGCGGCTGCAGGCTGGTACCATTAGGCTGGGAAGGGCCAATAACCGTGTCCCTTCCCACCCTGGTAGTGCCAGGCTGCCGCTGCTGGTTGTATCTGGCTGGCGAAGGAAAAAAGGGGGGGGACCCCACGCCATTTTTTTTTAATTATTTAATTATTTTTGTAAAAAAATGGAGTGGGGTCCCCCCCTTTTTTCCTTTGCCAGCCAGATACAACCAGCAGCAGCAGCCTGGCACTACCAGGGTGGGAAGGGACACGGTTATTGGCCCTTCCCAGCCTAATGGTACCAGCCTGCAGCCGCCCCAGAGCCAGACCCTCAATTTAGAAGGTCCGGTCCTGCGGGTACCCGGCTCTTCCCGGCACCCCTGGTGGCGGTGGGTGCCGAGGTAATAATGTTGGGGTTAGTGCTGGCCTGCCATACCGGCAAGCACTAAGCCCAGTATTAGTAATCAGGGCTGTCTGTAGATAGCCGTAATTACTAAAACTGTAGTATTGTAAAAAAAAATACACACACACAAGTATAAAACATTTTATTGAAATAAACACTCCCCCAGACCCCTGTTTGACCATTTTATTAAAAAAAAAAAAAAAAGCTGGTCCGACGTAATCCACCGAATCCGACGTAGTCCTCTGCATTCACGACCCTGAAAAATAGAAAACAAACACACAAACACAGATCACTTACCTCTTCCTGCACTGGGATAATACACACAGAGATGTCACTGTACAGGGATAATAAACACAGTGATGTCACCATACAGGGATAACAAACACAATGATGTCACAGTACAGAGATAATAAACACAGTGATGTCACCGTACAGGGATAATAAACACAGTGATGTCACTGTACAGAGATAATAAACACAGTGATGTCACTGTACAGAGATAATAAACACAGTGATGTCACTGTACAGGGATAATAAACACAGTGATGTCACCGTACAGGGATAATAAACACAGTGATGTCACCGTACAGGGATAATAATCCTCAGATCAACACATTGTGCCCCCATCAGACCTCAGATCAGCGTCTTGTACCCCCATCAGACCTCAGATCAGCGTCTTGTGCCCCATCAGACCTCAGATCAACACAATGTGCCCCCATCAGACCTCAGATCAACACAATGTGCCCCCATGTGCCCCCATCAGACCTCAGATCAACACAATGTGCCCCCCTCAGACCTCAGGTCAACGTCTTGTGCCCCCCTCAGACCAGGGTTGTGCCCCCCTCAGACCAGCGTCTTGTGGCTCCCCTCAGACCTCAGATCAGCCCACCCAGCCACTTAAAAAAAAAGCATACTTACCTGTTTCTGGCTGCCGCTGTCCTCAGGCTCCCTGCCTCCACTGCCTTGCCTGCCGGCGCACACTATGACCAGACGTCAGGTCATAGTGCGCGCCGGCAGGGAAGACAGTGATAAAGAAGGGACAGAGAAAAAAAAACAGGAGACACAGAGGCAAACAGAAGAATCATATATGCAAGTGTGTGTGTGAATAACAGATAGGAGAGTGATATATGATAAGTGTGGAAAAAACACATTCTTTCATTGTTTAACAGTGAGTTAATTGTTAATCGTTTGACAGTATTTTATTGTTAAAAAAGTCTTTGATGTGTGTGTGTGTGGGGGGTGTCATTGGGGAGGGGGCGTGTCATCAGAGGGCATGTCATCAGAGGGCGTGTCATCAAAGGGCATGTCATCAGAGGGCGTGTCATCAGGGGCGTGACGCGTCATTGGGGGGGGGGGGGCCCCCGGACATAACTTCGCTTAGGGCCCCAGAAATGCCAAGACCGCCCCTGATCGTATTTGTAATGCTCACGGCCTGTCAAATGGAAATATGTGTAGCCCATATATCCGGCTGAGTTTAAGATCCATAATTTAACGGCAATACAGTTTAGTGCCATATTGAAAAACATGGTTTCTGCTAAAAACAGAGTGACAACTACCCACCGGTTGTATGTGGTATGTCAGCATAACCATCTCATAACCATGCTTTGTCAATCCTCTTTTATTCCACCTGGAAATGTATGAATAATTTGACTGATTTTTTAGATCTATGTTTTAAACTTTGTTTTATTTTTCTCTGTTATAAGTACATAGAGCATGATTTACGATTTACACATTTATTTGAATTTGTCAATTTATTGCTGTACACAAAATAGAACTCTTTGCCCTCTAGGTTTTTTGTTTACAGGACATGTTTGGCTCCAGACATAGTCAAATCCATCAAACTGACTGATCCAGGCCTCAAATTGCCCTTAGGTTAATGACTTCTCATTAGAAACTGCTGTTATTGCATATACATATATACACATACACCTTTAATAATGGGATTTATATTGTAGTAATAGAGGGGCACCTGCAAATATCTGAGCAAACCTTTTCTAAAGGTTATTAAATTCATTACTGTATGCAGAATTCCATATGCCCAGACTATGTACATGGAATCTTCTTGTATGGACAAGTTCTATGGGGGCTACATGTTTGCATTGCTGCTTAATTTGTTAAAGCTGTGACTTTGCAAACTGAGATGTCACCATGTGAAGTGTGTGTGCTCTAGAATACAATTTACACTTCAAAATGTATGTTCATTTATGTGTATTATTTTACAGTTTAGTTGGCATCTTTCACATACACATAAGCAGCAGAGGCAGTATGAAGGACATTATACAGCAGTAATAAGCAGTGTTGCTGCGAGTCCAACACTAGGGCGAGACAGTAGAAGCAACAGCTGTGTCTTTATAAACTTATGTCTCTTTCTTTCTCTCTGTGTCACTGGGTCTCTCTGCAGCTGCTCACTTCTCTTTCTCCCTCACCTTAGATTTCTATGAGTAGCAGCTATAACCTGATTTCTCAGTGTACTGACTTTTTTGTATACATTTTATAGTGAGTCATCAGTGCAGGAATTCAGAGGAGAGGAACCTGATAAGTGGAGAAATGCATTTTTCAGTAATATAAGATTATAAAACACATTTTTAAAAAAATTTATGGACAAAAAAATGTAACGATAGTTACTCTGAGATGTATACACTGTTCTGTTGATTGTTGCTATAAACAGACGACCACCTTGTTGGTTGACAGATATACTTGTAATTGAACTATGCTCCTTTAACCCCTTACTGCGCCATGTCATGAATATGTAGCCTAGAAAGCACTACATTAAAGCACCATGCTGTATATTTACGGCATGGAGAGGGCTCGGCTCAAGAACAGATAAGCATCAGCAGCAGGTGTCAACTGACTGTAACAGACACCCCGCTGCAATGGCGAGACAGATGCTAGTGACAATCCTCACCATTTAATCCTTTAGATATGAAACATCTGTGAGGTGACAAGGCTCACTGCATCCCTATAGCAATCCTTGAAAGGTGTAGTTTCCAAAATGGCTTTTTGGAGATTTTTCTTATGTTTTAGCACCTCAAGGCTTCTGCAAAGCTGAAAAGGTGCCCAAAAAAACTTTCTAAAAAACAGAGAGCCAAAATCCACTAAATGCTCCTTCAATTCTGAGACCGGTATTTCAAGTAACACTCTAGAGCCACATATGGAATATTTCTAAGCACTGCAGAGTCAGCGTAATGCATTCAATGTATCTATTGGTTTCATTTTTATCACCTGCTGAGTTCACAATGAAAACTGAAAATCTGCAAAAAAAATTTTTGCATTAATTTCTGTAAAAACCTGTAAACAAATGTCCTAAATGTCATTTTGAATACTTTGAGGGTTGCAGATTTTAAAAGGGGGTGATTTACAGGGGGGTCTAATATACAGGCCTCTCAAAGCCACTTTAGAACTGAATTGGTCTCTAAAAACAATAGGATTTTGAAATGTACCTGAAAATTTGTAAAACTGCAGCTACAATTATAAGCCCTCTAATGCCCCCCCCCGAAAAAAAAAAACTAACTACAAATAACAAACAGAAATGATGGTTGTATCTTTACAAATTGGTTGTATCTTTAAGGCCAAAATAGGCCTTGTCCTTCAGGGGTTAAAGGGAGTCTGTCACCTCATTTTCACCAATATAACTAACAGCACTGCCCCACAGAAGATTGCATCCCAGACATGCCTGTGTGTACTGTGTGTCTGTATTACATGTACAGAAAAAGCACTTTTATTCTGCTGGAAAACAGCTCCCAAGTGCCCAGCTCTGCTGCAAACCATACTGAAGAGGGGAGGGCTGCTTTAGCTGCTCATATCTTGGGATTGGTAGTAGATAGAAAAATGACCTTCTTTGAAAGCTGGCATTCCAAGCTTTAAAACAATACCAAAATCACAGCATTATATCTAGTATATCAGAAGATATACCTGTTAGAAATCGAGTCGGGAGAGAAAGCTGTTTTTACTTTCACTTTCAGCAGGGCATACCTCTCAAGTGTCCCTCTTTTGGAGGGACAGTCCCTCTTTTTGACCCAAGTCCCCCTGTCCCTCTTTGCTCCTTAAATGTCTCTCTTTTTGACCTGGAGAATTAATGCATAAATGTGCATTAATAAATTTACTAAATTGCTCCTTACTAAACTATCTGTACGGTTTCTACCTGTATATTAGACCAGAACTTCATTATTTGGTGCAATTTGGACCTTAAAATATCTGTAATCTGATGATTTATAAGCTAATATTTAACTGGACATTGAAGAGCAATAATAAAAAATTGCCGCCAGGGCTCCAGTGATTATGCTTTGGGCGGAATTAGAGGTGTGGCCTAGTATGAAAAAAACTGCCGTGATGCACGCTTCACACATTGTCCCTCTTTGCAATTTTTAAAAGTTGGGAGGTATGGCAGGGCACTTAGGAGCTGCTTTCCTGCAGAATAAAAGTGCTTTTCCTGGACATGTACTACAGACACACAGTGCACACAGGTATGTCTGGGATGTGTATGTAATCTTCTGCGGGGCACTGCTGTTAGTTATATAGGTGAAAATGAGGTGACAGACTCCCATTAAAGGGGTTGTCCGAGTTATGGAAAAAAAATATAGCACTGTAAATCTGATGGGCAGCAATATATAACTAAGTTCAGCAAGTTTTAGGCAAAAAAAATCCATATTTCCTAATTTCCCTGGTTCTCTTCTGGCCTTTGTTTACATGCAATAACAACAATCTCAGCCCCTCCCCCTCCTCTCTGCAAAGGCAGTGAATACAAGTGCTGAGTGACATGTCTGCCTGCTGGAATACTCAGCAGCATGTTGTATGTGCAGGACTACAAGTCCCAGCTGTACAATGACACTACTGATACACACAGGAAATTCTCCCTACCTGTTCTTGTACAATACAATTCCTCTATAGCTCCTTGCCCAGCATTTGTCTCCTCTCACTGCTGCAGCTACTGTTTGTTGTAAAGTAAAGCCTTGAGCCCTCAGTGTGTTCTGGCTGAAGGGGTTAATGTTTTATCTGAAGGAATCCAGGGAGAGCAGATAGCAGCCGGCAAATAAAGGGGGCGTGGCCAGTGACGTCTCGTGTACAGACTGTTATCTGAACTCTGAGGCTTGTGAACGAAACATCACAGAGCAGAGAGATAAGGTGACATCACAGGTCATGTGACCCTCAGTCAACTCTGAGAAACCAGCAGCTTTAGAAACACAAAGTATATGGGAAAGTTGTTATACCTGACAAGTTAGTAACATATAAAGAAAAAAAAATAACTCGGACAACCCCTTTAAGGATAAGGATATCTCAGATATTACCCTCATCATTTTCTTTAGATATCTGAGAGTACATATGTGTATGTGACCACTTTGGCCTATTATTCATTTAGCAGATTGTGACCTAAAGTGCAGAGTTTTATGGCAATAAAAAGAATAACCGTTGAGATTCCTGTATTTTACCTCTCTGCTGGTTAGATGCAAGTATTAGAATTTGAATTGCTTAACCCAGTCTACTGGACTTGTAGTCTTATAGAACCTAAGTCATGACAAATCCCCTTAACTTGATAATGAAATGGTCTCTGAGCAATAGAATGGTGTCCGCTGTCGTTCACCTGGAAAAAACTCAGAAATGACTGTTACTCTTTTATGTGGCGTTGGTTAGAACTGAGATTTTTTTAGTTTTTCTATTGGAGCTTATCTTAGAAGATTCAGCTAAAGCAGCAGGTATCTCATTATATGATGATCCCAGGTAAGAAACAAGAGCTATAACAAAACTTTTGCATTAAAAATAATGGTAATATGGATGTCAATTTTCAAACATTTTCAAATTTCTTATCTTTCCTTATGTAGTTAATAAATAGCAATGACTGTACAATCAAAATGACCTTACATTTTGCTATACTACCTGCTATAAAGAGCAGATAAAGAAGTCCTTAATTTTTCATTTACCCTATATATTATGCACACAAACACACCCTTATGGAAATTTTGGACACCCATTGTCAAATTACATCAGTCATATCAGTCAGCACTTGAAAACAAGTGCAATGCAACTTGAGTCAGTGAAACTTAAAAGGGGTTATCCGAGTTATATTTATTGATGACCTATCCTCAGGATAGGTCATCAATATCAGATCGGCAGGGGTCCGACGACACCCGGCACCCCCGCCGATCAGCTGTTTGAAGAGGAGGCGCATGCCGTGCCAGCGCTGCCTCCTCTTCATTGTTTACCTGCTCGCCGTAACACACACAGCGGTGAGCAGGTGTAATTACACCCAAGCTGCCCCATTCATTTCAATGGGAAGGCTCGTTCCCATAGACTTGTATAAGAGCGATCCGTCACATTGACTTGAATGGGACTGTTGGGTGTAATTACACCTGCTCACTGCTGATGTTACGGCTAGCATGTAAACAATAAAGAGGAGGCAACGCTGGCACGGCAAACAGCC
The DNA here is from genome assembly GCA_900303285.1 of Rhinella marina. NCBI lineage: Eukaryota > Metazoa > Chordata > Amphibia > Anura > Bufonidae > Rhinella > Rhinella marina. The sequence goes on along the minus strand of ONZH01018359.1, from coordinate 29,582 downwards.
GATCGGCGGGGGTGCCGGGTGTTGGACCCCCGCCAATCTGATATTGATGAGCTATCCTGAGGATAGGTCATCAATAAATATAACTCGGATAACCCCTTTACTCTTTTCTGGCTTTGAATTATGTCTACTGCCCTCAAGCATTTTTAGATCAAACCACATATTCTAATGCTTTGCAATTTTGTCAGAAATCCAACCAGATTCCCAATCAAATCCAATTTACCCTCGAACAACCTATACTCCCCACTCCCACCACTACCTCTAATAACCTTGTAGGGGATCAGACAAAGCATTCTAGTTTTGTTAAATGTTGAGTCGTATCCCATACCAAATGTCTTTGAATGCTTGTATGTATTATTGATATTTTATTTCTCATATGGTTTCTTTGTATTTTAGGTATGCACACACATATATGTATCTCCTTGTTGCTATGGTTAAAAGGTGGTCTGATATAGCTGACAGAACAATTTACTCTACTTTGAAGTACTGAATTCTCTTTCTATCCTGAGATAACTGCTTACAGATGGTTAAGTGCACAACAACAACATTCTGTAGAGACCTAGGAGTATGTTCTCAGGTGACAGATTTGCTTCAGACATTTCTGTGACTGAAAATGAGTCACTATACTTTCGCACAATTTAATTTAATATAGAATGGTGTACAAACTATGTTACTGTGTTACAGACTATGAATCTCCGATCAGACAAGTCGACCGTCTGATATAGTCAATAGTATAACCGGTGGTAAATAAGTTTGATAGTCACAGTGAGCCACCTAAAACATAACCTTTAATGTCATCTACTAAAAATAAATATGTGCAACAAACACAAGAGAGTCACAAACAAAATGAAAGGGGTAGATAAAACAAGAAATAGCAAGGGAAGCTGATTGATGGTTGGGGCAGAAGAAAATTCTGTCCCTAATGCAATCCATAGCATCTAGGCGACCCTGCCTAGAAACGGATTAGCCGCCCCGATAGGGGCGATCCCGTGTCCTGGACCTCCTAGGGTCCCTATTGAGGTCCTGACACAGGATAGTGCCCAAAACACCACCTCTATATCACCACAGTGAACAAATAAATACAAATAAATAAATCTACTATCCGTCTGAATAGTCACGTCATCTGTCAGTTATCTATACCAACTATTAGTCAAATGGTAATCAGAGATATTGGCTGCTGGAAACAACCTTATTATACTCCTGGATTAAGATAAGCAATCCCTTCACACAAAAAAATTCCCGACGCGTTTCACTGACCAACCAAAGGTTCAGATCATCAGGGGAAATTAATACATGGAATGTCCCATACATATACCAGCATCAGCAACATGGATTACCAGAAAGAACATATCATTTAAAGCTGTAAAATATGGTATCATACTACTGAGACCCATTATAGTACACATGTGATAAGGGTATAGATGACCCAATCTTATATTGAAAAAATATATCCGACCCCAGGGGTAACATTTAAATAAGTCCCCACATATAGGGGTTTATGGCCAAAATTAATGAGCACTAAGTAGGTATATAATCACTCATTATCATGATATAGATAAGACCTAGTTATATTACATGCATCTAGAGCCCCAGCTAAATATAAGCCCACTTGCAATCAGCAGGATATACCAGTAGACAAGACCAGAGTGCTAAATGCGTGACCAGGTAAGATTAGTGATGACCAACGTCAGGCCAGATAGACGGGACCGCGATATCCTGCCCATCTCATCAAGTATGTAGCGTGCCGGAGGGGTTACAGACTAGCAAATTTATAAACCACTTCATTTAAAAAAAATCTGCCTGCATGCAAGTGAATAAAAGCTGTAAAAAGTCATGGCAACTTAGGGTCTCACTTCCACTTAACTTGCAGTCCACTGCCTATTGTCCGGCAAGATCCATTGCTAGTAACAGAGACACAGAAGTCAGTCCACAGTAAATCAGAATTAGCTGAGACTGAGCCAGATGAAAGAATTGCTTCTACGCAGCTTTTGAAGGTTATAGGAGCCTCCTATGGGCTTGTAACCTCTTTATCTATTCTTTGAGCTCTGGAGCAGAAAACCAAATAGGTGGAGTAAAGCAAAGGACATCACAGCTATAGAGTGCTGGTAGAGTTCACAGGAGGGAGACACTCTGCTTCTGAATGAAATGCATCTAGCTGTGCAACTGAAACATGGAATAATATGGCTAAAAAAGGAAAACCTAAAAAATCTTCACAGTTATGATGGTACAAAGAAGCACAGCCATAATACAAACCTTTCTTTTGAAAACTCAGGTACACTTTAAAATTCAATCCCTTACTGTGAATGGGGTTGTTAATGCAGCTTTAAGTTAATGGCTATTTAGTTACTATTCATGCCAACTGTTCTGGAACATCTATGAGACTCCTGGAAAAAGGGAGACTTTCCAGACTCCCAAATGAGTTGGCAAATCTCTTGAGCAACATATGAACGGCAGCTTTCTTCATGAGCTCTGCACCCTTAGGGCAGGATGTGCTACAAAATGGAGCAGGTTTCAACATGAAATGGACAGAGCCGATGTGGACAGGGCAGAGTCTCAGGAAAGGAGGAGTGTCTGTGTCACGCTGCAGTCAAAATCCTCCCACAATCTAGTTCTAAATGGTCACATGTATGGTTTATACATTATTAGGATCACAAGTTTCTAGTAGATGTGTAAGTAACATACCAGGTAGCTAGAAATTGTATTTTATTGAGTAGGTTTGGAACACCTTTTTAGATCAATTGTTCAGGTACCAGCGTAGTGTAGGACCATGATCTGCACCAAGATCATCATTTGATGAACAGCCAGGAGATCAGAAAATCCTGTGTCCTGGCAATTTAAATCTGAAAAGTTGCACACAAATGCCTCCAGGGCACCATATGCAGCAGAAGGCCCACAACATGGCTTCATTGCACAAGTGGCCATGGAGCAAATAAATGAACCAAGACAAATTCAGGCACGACAAGTAAACTGTAAAGGGGAAATATATCAACATAAAAAAATCTGATTCCGCCTCTAGTTTTTCATAGTCCCTTTGGAAATAGGAACTAGTGAGTTAATTGCCTTCCAGGGGCAACTACTCCGCACTTCCTCTGTATCATCTACGACACACCACATCTCTCCCAATGTCTTTGCAAGGCAAGGAAATCTCTGCTTGTTTGCCTGAACATAGGAAATTGCAGATTTTTCCACTGTCCCACAGAATTAACATTGTGAACAACCGGCAGCTCATACCCAGTGGGTATAGTGTAGACTTTTCGCCTATCAAACATTGAATGAGCTCATTGCTGCTCCACGCAAAACCATATGTCCATGATGAAACCACATGTCCCAGCGAGAAGGAAACAAAATGGGAGGTTATGTGTTTCATATATAACAATCTGGTTTTAATCTCCAGACATTAAACGTCTCTGTATAACAGATGTGCACTTTGCCAATACAGAAGGAAAATCTGCCAAATTGATATGCAAAGTTGATAATGTTGTCCCTTCACTTTATTTACCAGTCAATTTCAAGCAAACATCTGGAAGAGCATTTATTAGATCTCATCATTAACAAGAAAGTAGCCATGTTTCCAGTAAATAAGACATTTATGATGGGATGAGCTCAATGCGTCTTAGTAGCAGATGTTTATACGCTCATTAAAATCATATGATGTTTTCCCCTGTCTCGAATTCTTGGGAAGGTGAGGACTCTGGTACTTCAGAGTAAATCAGATTTACTGGAAACTCTACAAACATTATACAACTCAACTGGTACTGGACAGTTAAAAGCTTACCCCGTACTGCATTGTCCTCCATATTGTCCTCTTTAGAAGCATGCAATGGATAAAAGAGAAGAAAATGAGAGGTTAATAGCAAATAATATGCCTATAGAGCTAAGCATGCTACATATTATAATGGTGTAATCTTACCACAAAGATCACATATCAGAAGTCCTTAGTGTGAATACACTGGACAGCTGGACACAAATGTCTGGTGGCTATGACTTCCGTTTGACATACAGGTTAAGAAAAAAGGATACAAAAACGCAGCACACCACGTTCTTGTATCCTGCACATTCACATAATCCATTTAATGTACATGTTTTTTGTATACGTTAAATGGAAAGGAAAAACGTGATATGAACCTACCCTTACAGAGCTCCACTGGTTTTTGATATACTGGATTCTGTTTGATGACCTCTAGCATATTAGCAGCTCCTGAGTATAGCTTGTTACACACAACTTTTTCTGCCCTAAGCCTAGTGCCACCCTCTAGTCACAAAGCTTTGCAGAGGTTTATGAATAGGTTTGTAAAATTTTAGGGGATGCAAGACAGGCACTGTACAATGCATGTGAATAGGCTTTATCCAGGCATGGGATTTAGCCGGTTCCCTCCGGTTCTCCAGATCCGGTTGTTAAAATTACAGCCAGATCGGAGAACCGGGTTACTGGCTGAATCCCGATCCGGTGCGGCAGCAGGAGATGAGCGCTTCCAAATGAAGCGCTCATCTCCTGCTTTTCCTGCCCGCGCTGCACTAGCCAGACCTCGTACAGCGTCAGGACATAGTGCACGCACTCTGACCTGACGCTGCATGTAGTCAGGTGACAGTGCAGCGCGGGCAGAGAAGACAGAGGAGTGCCAGACCCGGAGCGGAGCCGCGGCGCAGGAGAGGTAAGAGAGTTTTTAAAATTTTATTCTGATGGGGGCACAGTGGGCTGATCTGAGGTCTGATGGGGGCACAATACGCTGATCTGAGGCCTGATGGGGGCACAGTGGGCTGATCTGAGGTCCGATGGGGCACAATGGGTTGATCTGAGGTCTGATGGGGGCACAATGGGCTGATCTGAGGTCTGATGGGGCACAATGGGCTGATCAGAGGTCTGATGGGGGCACAGTGGGCTGATCTGAGGTCTGATGGGGGCACAAATGGCTGATCTGAGGTCTGATGGGGGCACAATGGGCTGATCTGAGGTCTGATGGGGACACAAAGGGCTGATATGAGGTCTGATGGGGCACAATGGGCTGATCTGAAGTCTGATGGGGGCACAGTGGGCTGATCTGAGGTCTGATGGGGGCACAGTGGGATGATCTAAAGTCTAATGGGGGCACAGTGTACTGTATTTGTTCCCGTTTTGTTTTTTTTTACTTTAAAATAAGATATGTGCAGTGTGCATAAGGATTTGTATATAGGGATTTGGTCAAAGTTTTTTTTATAGTCCAATGGTCTGAGGGACTGGGACTGGGTCTGAGTGAACTGGTGGGCATTGCTGGCATATGGGGACCACTATGGGGGCATCTACTTGGGGCATTGCTGGCACATCATGGGGGTATTACTGGCACATTATGGGGAACACTATGGGGGCATCTTCTGGGGGCATTTATACTGGCACGTCATAGGGGACACTGTGGGGGCATCTTAAACTGGCACATTATGGGCACACTATGGTGTTGGAGGGGGGAAGAACACTATGGGGGCATATTATATAGGCACATTATGAGGACACTAAGAAGGGACATTTATACTGGCACATTATGGGGGCACTGTCGGGAAGAGGAGAGGAGCACTATGTGGGCATTTACTAGGGGCATTATACAGGGGTATTTTATACTTGCACACATTATAGGGGCACTATGGGGACATTAGCTCAACTGGGGGCACTAAGGGGGATTTTTTTGTACTGGCACACATTATAAGGGACATTATTTGTACTGGTGCTCATTTTAAGTATTGAAGGTGGCAGGATGATGGAAAAGTAGGAACCTAAGATGTCTTTTCGTCAAACTGCAGAGACGAGAGATGGGTGAAAAATCATCATGGCGCCTGGTCTGAAAGGAGAAGATGAGAAAAGAGAACATCTGCATCAGAGGAGAGGTCACTGGAAGTAAGAGGTATGTGCGCTGTATGCTGGATAGCACTGAACATAATGTGTATGCAAATATGTCTGTAGTGCTAGGTACAAATGTGTATAAAATGTATATGGAGCAGGTAAATCTACTGTAAGTGTAGCCTAGGTGGGATTTATATACTGTATGGTGTATATTGTATATGTGATTATGTGAGTGTAGTGTCTATATAGTCTGTTTATGTATGCATACCTCCCAACCATCCAAAATCTGGCATAACTACTGTGTGGGGGGCACAATGGAGACTAGACAGGGTTGGAACATGTACAGATAGAAATTGGGTGGAGTTAGAGGTGTGGGCCAGTGCTTTACTACCAACGCTGGTAGTTTAGCTCCTTAGGCTCCTTTTTAAAAGTTTTGTAGTATGTGTATATATGGAGTATGTATATGTAAACACGTGTCGTGATGCAGCGAGTCCACCGTTTAGTAGGGAACCTGTTCTTAAAAATTTGAATCCCACCCCTGGCTTTACTAAAATCCCATATGTATGCTGCAGACTCAAATTTACAGCATGCCAAATCTATTGCAGATTTTTCTCCATTCTAGCTATGCAATAGGTAACATTGGCAGCACATGCATGTTTTGCAGTGAATGTCATGGCTTTTCACAGGAGACTGTGAGCATAGTTTACAGGCTCTTTTACACAAGCGTATCCCTTGCAGGAATCACACTCCGTGTGATAGAGGGATCATGCGTTCTGGACTTAGGAAGCGCATGGCATTATGATGATTGATACTGCAGTGTGGCTCTGTCTGACCTTTCTGTTACAGAATCATACTGATAGCTTTATGTCAGAAAGGTCAGGCAGAGGAACACACATGATTATGCCATGCGCTTCCTAAGTTCAGAACCAAGATCCCTTTGTCACACAGAGTGTGATTCCTGCAAGGGACACACTCATGTGAAAGAGCCCTAAGGGCGTTACCACACATCAAATGGAACCAGTTTTCCACAGCACGGTAGCAGGATGCACACTTTACCACTAGAGATGAGCGAATCATCCAAAATTCGCTTCACCAAATATTTGCCAAATTTCTGACAAGATTCGTACTACGTTAAAAAAAACAATAGTTGTTTTGCAAACATTCCTGCTCAAATTACGAACGTACAGTGTAGTTATAAGTATGCAATACGTAAGGATTAGCGTACAAAAGTGCGTACGAATCCTTAGCGTACTATTAATGTGCAAATGCGTCATACGCACGAGGCTAGGCCGCGGCGTACAGTCTTTAGAGGCAGTCCATCTGAGGTAGAAAAATAAGGTGATCACTGCTAGCTATCCAGCTAAGTGCATAATTTACTAAAAACACTGGAAAATAAGTGCATAATAGGACACATACATTGCAGTACCAGAAAAAGAATACACACAATGGGCTAAAGTGCTGAACCAGTAAAAACAGTGTAGCTAAAATACAGCAAAGACATAAGTATGCAAACATTTTAGTGCAATCAATTTCACATTTGCAAGCATAAAAGGCTCAGATATATGTTAGAGTCTCTCCTCGTGGCTCCTTAGCATGATAAAACGCATAGTCCAAAATTCAGGTAATATTGTAATCCAAACAGGTAATGTGTAATCCACATGGATAATAGAAAGTAGCTGCAAATAGAGAACCCTTTTTGCAAAGGGGGCTCCCAAATAACCTGAGAAGGTGGTAAAAAGGAAAATAGGCGCTCTTAGGCGCAACTAGGACTTTTCTGCAGAATGGGGGGAGTCCTGACAGCCATGCCCATCTGGGTGAGAGTCAAACGGGGGCAATACAAACAAACATAAAAAGTGCCAACTATCTCTCACCCGTCAGGTGCAGTCCATGGTGTGGCTCCCATAGGTCCTCCTGAGGTGTCCTTTAAATCACCCAGCCAGTAGAATGGTTCCTCAGACCTGAAGTCCTCCTCGCTGGAACTGCTGCTAAACGACATCAGAGGACGCTCCTGCCTCTTGTAGGCTACACTTGCTGCTGTAGTAGAACTCCAGTGCCCTCTTCTTCCGGAATTCGGACTTGACCAGGTCCGGGTGGTGGTCACGCTGGTAAGCGCTGCAGCCATTTGCACTTTTCCGGATCCTCCTAACGGGACAACAGGGGTAAGGACTTCCAGCTGCAGCGGTTCTGGCAAGGTTGCATCCAGGGAAGTAGCCCCGCTTCCCTTGCTGCTGCTGGCTTCATCTTCCACGGCAGCTGGTACTGGTGGATTGGAAGGTAAACGATGAAGTTGTCAGCTGACCCAGCTGATAGGACTGTGGTGGTGGTGCTGGCAGTCCAGGAATCAGAGGCTCCGGCTGTGGCTTTTCTTTGAATTGGAGGACGCCATCTGGGGACTCCTGAAGGCAGCGCAAGCGTCCTGGACCTGGTGGTTCATCCGGCCACACTTCAGGTTCTGTTGTAGGTACCAGGGGCTTAGAAAGGAGGGTAACCCCGGTCGCAAAGGGGCCTTTCAGGGATGCCATGGGGGTGTACTCCACCTGATCCCCCACGTACAAGCTGTGACGAGGTTGTGGCAGGTACGGCCATTTCACCGACCTGCAGCCCACAAAATACTCCTTTCCATCCTCGTCATCTTCCAGAAAGCCAGACCCTCTCTCAACGGAAAACCACAGGACCATTCCCTTTCGGCGTTCCAATGCAGGATCCCCCAGCCTAGGGTGGTCCAGTACCTGCATGACCCAGTCCTCCATGGCGTTTTTATAGTCCCAGAGAGTCTGCGCATGGGCCATCACCGATGGTGGCACAATCGGGTTCTGCCTTATGGGAGGTGTTGTCGTGGATCTCCTCCTGGGCGGCGAAGTGGACGCTCCAGCCACCTCCGCCGCACAAGCCACAGCAGACGCTCCAGCAGCACCAGCCACAGCAGACACACCAGCTGCCTGACAACGAAGAACCGCCTCACGATGCGCAGCTAACTCTGCAGGCGGTAAGGTGGGTTACTCGCCTTCAGTTCAGAGTGTGACACCCTGATGTCTGGAGCGGAGGGTGGTTCAGGGAACTCGTCCCTAAAGGCCATCTGGTTCCAGTTGGGACGCAGCTCTTTAGCCATGCTTTCTACTTGCTCAGTGTTCAGCGCTGGTCTAAACTGGTTCAGAGGAGGGTGGAGTACTGAGGGAGGAGTCTTCACTCCCTATGCGTGAAAATAGTGGGCCGGGCTGTTTTTTTCCAGTTCTGAGGGGGACGTATCTTCACTTTCCACTCTTGCGGGGGCGTATCGTCATTTTCCCGCCTCACGCAGAATGCGTACGTGTCGTACGTATCGTACGTATCGTTAGCGTTCAAAATTTTGCCAAGATTTAAGAATAATACGAAGCGAATCCGAAAAAAATCCGGATTCGCTTCGGAGGAGAAAATTTCCAAGATGCGATACGAATCTATGAAGCGGCGAATAGATTCGCTCATCTCTATTTACCACCTATTGCTGCGGTTTTGCAGTCCAGTATTGGCAGCACATCTTCTACTAGTGAGCGGGTGCATTCATTTATTTTCCTCCTTTAGCAGCCATGCAACCAAAAACTGAAGTACAAAACAGCAGAACGCATGGTAAAGAGTGTGCGATAATTGGTTGAGTGGCACAATGACAATGCCACCTGGTACATGTGAACGCACCCTACTGCAAGCCCTTCGGTTGTCCCCTCATTAGCATTCTGTTTAGCTGTTTCAGGGAAAGATAGGTGACTCTCAGCTGGCAAGTCTTCTTGTCAGCCAAATTCTCGAAAATCTGGGTGACAGACAACCCACAAAAGCTATAATGACATCATTTTTGTTGTCACCCAGACTTATGACAAAGAGGTGATTTCATCAGAACATTTAAGAACTTGCCACACAAGGACAACTCAAGGACTATACTAGAGGTAATTACACATTAACTCTTCAGTAAAGGTTTTGACTAGAATTGTTTTTAGCAATTCTGTGTATGTGGTGAGTTCATAGCCTTAGGTTTTTTACTTGTTCGGCTAAGGTCATATTCGTAGTTCTTTGTGGATCCCCAATTTGCGGACCGCACATAGCCGCCACTATCATAGGAAATACCTATTCTTGCCGACAATTGTGGACAAGAATAGGACATGCTCTATATGCTTTGCAGGGCCATTGAAATGAACGAGTTCGCACCCGTTCCGCAAAATTGCAGGAATGTTCATCGCATCTGGCATTACCGAAAACCCGCTGGAGCACCGCCAGGCCCCATTAACTATAGGAAACGGCCTGTTTCTGGCATCAGTGCCGAAATTCGACCTGACAAATACCACTGCAAACAATGGGTTTTGTTTGGCCAAATCCCACCAATAATGTCAGAAATAGCACAGATCCTTGTCAGGTCCCATTATAGTTAATGTTCTCTTGGGAAGGGGGGGTAGGTAGTATCTGGTTATGGCAGATATGATGAACTCCAGATGTCAGTTCCTCTATTTCTCTACCAATACAGCCTGCCAGAACTTTTTAGGCTAGTGTGAAACTAGCCTAAGCTACAAATATATCAGTGCAGTTTAATAACTGGGTTTTTCATAGTAGCCCTGGTAACAGGAAATACAGCCTTCTCTTGGTACACTAGTCACCAGCGTTTCTGGTCAAAGTGTGCCTAGACCCAGCAGCTCTGCCATGTAGAGGGCATCCGAATGTCATATGACCCACAGAGGCAATGACATTGCAGCTTCCTCTTTATTGTTTATACAAAACCAGATTAGTATATCTAAAGTGAACCCCAAAACCCTAATCATATCCCATATTCTGCCTCTGATGCAGGTTAGGACACCTTATTTTGTACATGAATTGCTGGAGTTGTAATTTCCTCCTGAAGTCAATAAATCCACTACCCAGCTGCTCATATTAATAATCAGCAGGTATATGCTGAAGATTTATTTCACACATCATAGGAGCTGCACTTGTTTGCGGTGATTTATTTGCTGCAGACATCGATTAGTAAATAAGCAACTGCATTTCTAATGACATGGCATCATGGTGATAATTATACCTATTACCGCTAATGTGCACGGACTAGACATGTAAAGAAAGTCTAGGAAATACAATTTTAATAAGGAATTCAACTTTTAAAGAGTAACTACCATTTTTTTTGGTCTAATGCATAGGGACAGCAATAGGGAATATTTTTCTAATGTGCTTTATTTACAGAACTTGTACATTTATATGAGAAAACTTGCCCTGAAATGTCCCTTAGCAGCCCTCTCTAAGGGGATGTTCACATGACGGATTTGGAAATCATGCAGAATAAATCAGATTTTTTTTAAGCGTGTTTTTTGTGTGGGTTTCATGTGTCTTTTTGACAAGCGAGTTTTCCGCGTGGGTGCATTGCGTGATGCGAACGCATAGCACCCGCACTGAAACAGGACCCATTCATTTCAATGGGTCTGTGTATATGAGCGTTTTTTTTCATGCATCAGTTCTGCATTGCGTGCAAAACGCAGCAAGTTCTATATTCTGCGTTTTTCATGCAGCTCTGGTCCCATAGAAGTGAATGAGGCTTCAGTGAAAAACGCATTGCATCCGGAAGCAAGTGCGAGTTTCCCTGAACGTACCCTGAACGCAAATGTGCGTAATCCGTCGCACTTGTGTGAAAGAGGCCTTACAGTTAACCCCATGTGGGCTACTATAATCTATCCATTCTAAATGCATCTGATGTCAGCAATAAGCTCCATTTTACACAGACCAATGATCAGCTAAATGATCGCTCATTCTTAGGGTGCATTCACATGACAGAAAAAAAATACGTATTACATCCGTGTGACGTCCATGCTGCAAAATGAATAAGAATAAGATGTTATATCTCTTTTATGGGACTTCGAAACAGACATACGGATGCGGGCAGCACACGGTGTTCTGTCCGCATTTTTTGTGGCACATTGAAATTAATGGGTCCACATCCAATCCACAAAAAATGCAAATCAGATTCGGATCAAAAATACAGTCGTGTGAATGGGGCTCTACACTCATTTCCGATTACTACCCTCATTTTTCAGCTGATCACATCTTTTCTGCAGTCAAAAATGATTACTTCATGCGCTACTGACATAATAATATACGGAAGAGGGGGGTTATGAATGATTGCATTAACGATCTCTTGGTCAACCCCCTCCAATTGCGGTAAAGTGAAAATGAACATAATAGGTGCCAATCGACTTGCATATTATCGATCAGCCCTTGTTATAGACAGAAAATCTGCCCAAGTAAAAGGACCCTAATTGAGTTATGTCAAGATATAATAACTGAGCAAACCAGTCTTGTGCTCGTCATTTGCAGTATACAAGAAAAGAGTAAATCCAGAGTCTTTGTCTAAAAATTCCTACTTCTGTCAAAATCAGAGGGTCTGGTTGCTACTACATGCCTGGAGAACTATACACCTACCAGTTTTCACATAAACATGGCAGGGGGCGATTGAAGGTGTTTTATAGGTTTTGGTAACTTTTCTTGATGTCATTTTTAGCACTTTTTTTTAGACTACAAATTCCAGCTCCAGAAGTTGCATTGAAACAGGAGACTAACTAAGAGCTCTTGGGCTAAGTTCAGCTTGGGCACCCCAGCACAACTCTTCTCGCTTGCCAGCTGCAGCTCATCTGCACTTTGAGTTTGACATTCTTAGTGGATACCCACACCAAGTCTCCAACTTTCAAATCCTCCCACTGACACCTGTGTTTGTCGGCAGCAACCTTCTGCTTGAGAACTGCCTTTTGGAGTTGCCGACGAATCTTCTCCCACACCCCCTTCAGTCTATTAGTGGTCATAGAAACCCCTGGAATATTTTCATAACCCTTAAGAAAAACCGGGGACCTGAGATGAAACCCAAAATTACAGAAGGGGGACGTAGCCAGAGACTCATGATGCCTATTATTAAGGGCAAACTTTGCCAATGGTAGATACATCCCTCAATCAAGTTGGTTATCTGAACAGAAACACCTAAGATAAGTTTCCAACGACTGGTTGGTTCTTTCCGTGAGACCGTTCGACTGAGGATGATATGCCAATATGAAAGACAACTCCATCTCAATACGCTCACAAAAGGCTTTCCAAAACCTGGAAATGAACTGTGTACATCTGTCGGACACAATGTTACAAGGAACCCCATGCAACCGGACAATATTATTGATGAATACATTGACCATATCCCGGGATGAAGGTAACCGAGGAAGAGGGATGAGATGACACTGACGGGAAAATCAATCCACAATAACCCAGAACGGTCATGCCTTCAGAGACGGGAAGATCAGTAATGAAATAATACATCTGAATAAACGAGTCTCAGATTAACTGGCACAAACAACTTATCATGCGTCTGATGGAGCCAGATGTTGCAACTTCATCATCTCCCATTCAATGTTGGTGAAGGCGACCACCATTCCAAGGGAAAGAATAGGGGGTGGACTAGCCTCTTCTTGCTGGACAGGGAACATACTCCTGGACAGAGCATCTGCACAAATGTTTTTTGACCCAGGAATAAATGAAATAGAAAATCTAAATCATGAGAAAAACAAGGCACACCTACTCTGCCTGGGGTTAAACCTTTTAGCATTTTCCACATAAATTAAGTTCTTATGGTCAGTAAGAACCACAAAAGGATGTCTGGCCCCCTCCAAGAAATGTCTCTAATCCTCAAGGGCCCATTTAATGGCCAATAACTCTCTATTACCAATATCGTAGTTTAATTCTGTGGTTGAGAACTTTCTAGAAAAGAAAGCACAAGGTTCGAGGTGCGTGAGGGAAGGGGAACCCTGGGACAACACCGTCCCCAACTCAACCTCTGAAGCATCCACCTCAACCACAAATGGCCTGTCTAGGTCGGGTTGGAACAGGACAGGGGCAGACGCAAAAGCCTCCTTGAGGCTGGAAAATGCCGAAACAGCATTGGCCCCCCACCTAGAGACATCTGCCCCTTTGCAAGTAAAGGGCTTCAGTATTTTTCATAAACCCCTAATAAACTCCCTATAGAAGTTGGCAAAGCCCAAAAGCCTTTGAAGGGCCTTCAGGTTCTGGGCTGGACCCAATCCTGTATTGCCTGCACCTTGGCAGGATCCATCCGAAAGCCCGCGGGTGACAAAATCACCCCAAGTTCACGATAGTCAATACATGGCCTCAATTCCCTATCTTTTTTAGACACAAAAAAGAAAGCGGCTCCTACAGGAGACTTTGAGGGATGAATAAAACCTTTAGAAACATTCTCCCGGACATAATCCCTCATGGCCATCCTCTCAGGTTCCAAGAGATTAAAAATCCTTCCCTTAAGCAGAGGGGCCCCAGAAATCAATTGAATATCACAATCATAGGGTCGATGAGGTGGTAAAATCAAACTTCCTCCCTCCAAAAACACGTCAGGAAACTCCTCTATGTACCACGGGACCTATGTAGAGGAGCATCCAATTTGACTGATCTTTTGAATACATTTACCCTGACACTTCTTACTCCAACTAGTAACATCCCCACTGACCCAATCTATACAGGGATTATGTTGTCTGAGCCAGGACAGGCCCAAAACCACAGAGGCGTGGAGGGAATGAATAACCCAGAAAGTAATCTCCTCCTTGTGAAGACACCCCACCTGAAGGATACTGGTCTGTCAGTCGCCGCCGCCTCTACACTTTGGGCAAGTAACGAACAGTCAAATGAGGTGAGTCTAATACCTGACTCCAAGGGGCACCCCCAGATCCTTGGCTATGGCAGAGTCCCAAAAATTAACCTCAGCCCCGCAATTAACAAATGTACGGCCCTTCACCTACCACCCCTGGAAATCAATCATAATAGGAAAAAACACTTTTTTAAATAGGGGTACCTGGGCGCCTAGTTGGGGAGCACCTGCTCCAACTAGGCACGGTCATTTCCCGACTGCTCCAGACGAAGGCAATCCCGCATCAGATGTTTAGGTGACACACAGAGCAGACACTGTCTCTGTTCCCAGCGACGTCACCTTACATGAAGCAAAAAGGCGGCCTTTTCCAGCTGTTGGAGTTGTTGGCCCTACCACAGGTGAAATGGGGGAGACCGCGCAGGATGAGGTTTTTTATAGGGCTGTGACATGACAGGGGACGACTATCTGCTGATTAGCTGGCTGCATGGCATTATGGGTCATATTGTGTTCCCAAGCTTCTTACTTTCGCTTTGTAACACATGCAGCAGCGATTTTTTGAAAAAAAATCTGATTCGTTACCACAAAGTGCAAGGAATATCAGCTTTACGACAGATTGAATTTTTCCTAAACTTCAGATCGAATTCCACTTCGGATGCTTTGATTCGCTACTTTAAAGTATTTACTGAATTATAAAATTAGCTACAGACAAGGCTTTTTTGCCTTGCGCTTGTGTTTTAGTTTTTCTGATGTTTTTTTGTAAAATGCTCTAGGCATGGGTTTTTCAGCCTCTTTTTTTCCATTAGACATCTTTAGGAGTTTAAAAATGCCTGTTTAAAGTATTAAAATGCTGATATGCACAAAAAAACTCACATTAGGGTGTTGGGACACAGCACAGTTGTGATGCATATGAAAACTGCATGCAATTTCTGCGTGAACAAACATGCATTCACAACGCAGTTTTCAATTTAGCAGCCTCATTAAACCCTGATGTTCTGTGTCATAGAAATCATCTAAATGATTAAATTAATTTCAGCTGACTACAGTCAAAAACTGCGCTGTGAATGTATGTTTGTTAATGCAGTAATTGCATCAGAACTGCGTTGAAGCTGCACTGTTTGTCAACAACCTTAACCACTTGCCTACCGCTGCACAAAATTATATGCCGTGGTGGTAGGCTCTTATCTGTCAACTGACGTATAAAAGTGCAGGGTTATATCACGATCAGTCGGTGGCCCGTGCCAGCTGACAGCTGCAGTAACAGGGAAAAGTGCCCCGCGGGAGAGGTCAGGCAGTAAGATGTTTGTAGCTTTGTTTAATAGATGGGATTAACTATGAATCTTGGTGCACTGCAAAGTGATGTAGACAGCAATAAATAACACCTGTAATACTGATGGCACAATACCTAGAGAATGGATGAACTATGAATCTGGGTGCACTAGAACGTAATGCGCACAGTGACACACTCTCCCTGCAGTTTAAGTTCCAAGGCTCCACACTGAGATTGGGCCACCAAGTGGGATAAATATGATTGGGCAGAGTGGCCTGGGCATACCTGATTTATCGTTATTCGTGACAAATTCATTCATTCATAACAAATCAAATTTCTTGTTGAAGTTCGGTGTATCACTCAATTTTTCAAAATGTTGCTTATCTGTACTTTAAAGTAACATCTGGATGCATGTAAAATGAAAGAAAAGGGCAAAAAAATGAACTGAGAAAAATGCAAAAACTGGCAAAAATGACAAAAAAGACTTATGATACTAGTCTAACCATTATTACTGAACAGCTTCTCAAACCAATAGGAGCCATATAGGATTAAATAATTGCAAGTCTAGAAATCATACTTTAAACTATTGAATATCTTACACCAATGTTTGTTAATCAACCCTTCATATATAAAAGGCAAAAAACTTGGGTAAAAATTAGACTTTTTTGACTTTTTTTTCTCTAAGATTGTTTGTATAAAAAGCTTATTAATCTAATATTATGGGAAATATGACATACCAGCCTGTCCATGCTTGTTCCAGCAGCAGTTGTAGGTTTTTCATGTAAACTGTAGGATTTGAAATATATGCTATGTCGTCCTGAGAATGATCTCAATGTTCTTGATGAATGAAGTGATTTAGGTTGGCCACATCCAAGAAATACCTGGAAAGGTTAACACAATTGAATCACTTATATTTCTCAACTTTCTTGACAATGCCTTTTTTGAACATGTATCAAGCTTCATTTCTGCCTTTACATTGATCAGAGGGAGTGTAACAAGTAACCATGTGCAAAAACCTGTAATGGACTCCGCTTCATCAGTGCATGAAGGTCTAATGCACATGGCTGCATCCGATTTTTGGTCCATAAAAAAATCGATCTTTGAAAACAGATAGCTTCCATCTGCATTCAATTATTTCTTATAGACTATACAAAGCTTACATTATACCCTAGGACAGTGATGGCTGACCTCCAGCACTCCAGCTGTGGTGAAACTATGACTCCCAGCATGCTCCATTAATTTCTTTGGAGTTCTGAGAACAGCCAAGCAAATATACAGTCCTAGGGTATGTGCTGGGTAATTATGACATTATAGATATACATATAGTGCCTTGCGAAAGTATTCGGCCCCCTGGAACTTTTCAACCTTTTGCCACATTTCAGGCTTCAAACAAAAAGATATAACATTTTTAATTTTTGGTGAAGAATCAACAACAAGTGGATCACAATTGTGAAGTGGAACGAAATTTATTGGATCATTTAAACTTTTTTTGTAATAATAAAACTGAAAAGTTGGGCGTGCAAAATTATTCGTCCCATTTACTTTGAGTTCAGAAAACTCACTCCAGAAGTTCATTGAGGATCTCTGAATGATCCAATGTTGTCCTAAATGACTGATGAAGATAAATAGAATCCACCTGTGTGTAATAAAGTCTCCGTATAAATGCACCTGCTCTGTGATAGTCTCAGGGTTCTATTTAAAGCACAGAGAGCATCATGAAGACCAAGAAACACACCAGGCAGGTCCGTGATACTGTTGTGGAGAAGTTTAAAGCCGGTTTTGGATACCAAAAGATTTCCCAAGCTTTAAACATCCCAACGAGCACTGTGCAAGCGATCATATTGAAATGGAAGAAGTATCAGACCACTGCAAATCTACCAAGACCCGGCCGTCCCTCTAAATTTTCATCTCAAACAAGGAGAAGACTGATCAGAGATGCAGCCAAGAGGCCCATGATCACTCTGGATGAACTGCAGAGATCTACAGCTGAGGTGGGAGAGTCTGTCCATAGGACAACAATCATTCGAGCACTTCGCAAATCTGGCCTTTATGGAAGAGTGGCAAGAAGAAAGCCATTTCTCAAAGATATCCAAAAAAAGTCTTGTTTACAGTTTGCCACAAGCCACCTGGGAGACACACCAAACATGTGGAAGAAGGTGCTCTGGTCAGATGAAACCAAAATCAAACGTTTTAGAAACAATGCAAAACGATATGTTTGGCATAAAAGCAACACAGCTCATCACCCTGAACACACCATCCCCACTGTCAAACATGGTGGTGGCAGCATCAAGGTTTAGGCCTGCTTTTCATCAGCAGGGACAGGGAAGATGGTTAAAATTGATGGGAAGATGGATGGAGCCAAATACAGGACCATTCTGGATGAAAACCAGTTGGAGTCTGCAAAAGACCTGAGACTAGAACGGAGATTTATCTTCCAACAAGACAATGATCCCAAACATAAAGCAAAATCTACAATGGAATGGTTCAAAAATAAACGTATCCAGGTCTTAGAATGGCCAAGTCAAAGTCCAGACCTGAATCCAATTGAGAATATGTGGAGAGAGCTGAAAACTGCTGTTCACAAACGCTTTCCATCCAACCTCAAAGAGCTCAAGCTGTTTTGCAAGGAAGAATGGGCAAGAATTTCAGTCTCTAGATGTGCAAAACTGATAGAGACATGCCCCGAGCGCTTTGCATCTGTAATCGCAGCAAAAGGTGGCGCAACAAAGTATTAATGCTAGGGGGCCGAATAATTTTGCATGCCCCACTTTTCAGTTTTATTATTACAAAAAAGGTTTAAATGATCCAATAAATTTCGTTCCACTTCACTTCCACTTGTTGTTGATTCTTCACCAAAAATTTTAAATGTTATATCTTTTTGTTTGAGGCCTGAAATGTGGCAAAAGGTTGAAAAGTTCCAGGGGGCCGAATACTTTCGCAAGGCACTGTAATTGCCACCTAAGGGGACATTAATTGCGATTGCTACCTATCCTACATTAGTAAAACTTAACTTCTATTCTACTATTAAGAGAATATTAAATCAATAGGCAGCGCCCAATACAAAATGTTTGAAGGACAAATGAAAAGTGTTTAAGAAAACCACAGGGATGCAGTAATCTGTGTAACATCAATAGTAACTTCTTATACAATCCTATTCTGACTATTTTCCTGATATTTGCTATAGATCCAGCTGGCTTCACTGGGATCTCTAAACCTTGTTTTGCACATAAATTGAGTGTCAGTGTGGGTGCAGTCCACACCAATTTCTGGTGTAAATAATTATGATTTAGACAGAGCCAATGGTAAAATGCAATGGAAAAATACAGATTGTTACTTGAAAAGTTGCAAATGCATTAAAAAGTCGCAAATCCACTGGATGTACGACTTTTCTACACAACAAAAAGGTAAAAGAGGAATGAAAATCTCTACTTTACTAATTAATGGAAGTTTTGCTTTAAAGGGCATGACCACCTTAAATATATCCTCCATACAGTTCATAGGCAACTGCCTGCACCGGAAATATAACAGTAGATGGAAGAAGACTCCTCTAATTGTGTAGTGCAGCTCAGCATGTATTCACATAAAAGTGGATAGGTAATCAATATTTAAATGGTGGAAACCCCTTCAAGGCCCTATTTCCACTTAGAAATTGAGCAATTCTAATAAGAATGTTATATAAACAAACAATTAGGTATGTAATTCCCTGCCAGTGGGGTACCTCAGAGGCCAGTATTGGGTATATATTATTTATTTATGATCTTGTAGAAGGCTTGCACAGTAAAATATCAATTTTTGCAGATGACAATAAACTGTGTAAAGTAATTAACAGAGGACAGTATACTGCTACAGATGGATCTGGGTCGATTGGAGGCTTGGGCAGAGAAGTGGCAGATGAGGTTTAACAATGAAAAATGTAAGGTTATGCACATAGGAAGGAATAATGCAAGTCACCAGTACATACTAAATGGTAAAACCCTGGGTAACACTGACATGGAAAAGGACCTAGGAATTTTAGTGAACAGCAAACTAAGGAGTTGTTCATATATCAGTTATTTGATCAGTTATTTCCATCAATTATTGTGAGCCAAAACCAGGTGCGGGTCAAAAACACCAAACAGGTGCAGATCTGTTCATTATACCTGATCTCTGTTTAGTGTCCACTCCTGGTTTTGGCTGGAAATAACTGATCCAATAACTGATATGTGAACAACCCCTAAGCTGTAGAAACCAGTGTCAGACAGCTGCTGCCAAGGCCAATGAGATAATGGGTTGCATCAAGAAGAGGATTCTTTATGGTAAGACATGAGACTATGGAACTCTCTGCCTGAGGAGGTGGTGATGGTCAGTTCACTAAAAGAGTTTAAGAGGGGCCTGGATGTATTTCTGGAGTGTAATAATATGACAGGTTATAGTTACTAGATAGGGGTTGTTGATCCAGGGAGTTAGTTATTCTGGTTGCCTGATTGGAGTCGGGAAGGAATTTTTTCCCCTAAAGTGAGGAAAATTGGTTTCAACCTCACATTTTATTTTTATTTTTTTACCTTCCTCTGGATCAACTTGCAGGATAACAGGCTGAACTGGATGGATAGATGTCTTTTTTTCAGCCTTCTAAACTATGTTACTATGGAATAACTCTATACTGGTGTTTCACTTAAAATGGAGCTGCTCCGTGTATTCTTTTTACAGTTTGTGGTGTGCACAAAAAGATTTCTTTTAACAAATTAAATGTTCCATTTTAAAACTTAATCTTTGCTATTTCGAAAAATTGACTTTGACTGTAAGGGTAATGATTGGTAATATACAGAAGTGGTAACCAATTCCAGGCGCAGAGCCGCATATTAGTTTGATTTGAAATTGGAGTGTACATTTGTTGACTCTTAGATAGAAGGAAAATCAAATTGGTTCTCTGAGACATACGGCCTGTAGAGTGACAATTTGAGCCGCCATAACTGCTACATTTCTGAAGAACAATTCAAGTCGATTAAGAACTTAATATTACCTGCCAAACAGCTGTTGGCATGCCTCAGAATACCAATAAATTGTATCCCTCTGATCAAATAAAGAGCTTAAATTGGAAGGCGAGAAATAACTATCATTGTAGATGTTTATTGTCATGTCAAAGGCTCTCTAAAGTGGAGCAAATTGAACAAGTAAAGACTGGAGAACATAATGATATTTCTAAGTGAAGGCAAAAGCCACTACTTTGAATGTAAAATATATAAAGCATAACCTGATCTCCTCCAAGCTGATCAATAGACAAGCTCTGCCATCTCTTTTATTGTAGAAATAATAAAACCACAGGCGCTGACAGATTTCTATGAAACTTAACTCAACAAATGTCCAGGGACATTACAGAAACATATGAGGCCATAGGTGTTACAGTAAATTGTGGAAGTGTATTTATTTTAAAATTGGAATATATCTAAGACTATTGCTTTCATAATCTCCAAATCCCTAAGGTTATTTGCTCTTCAATGCTATTTAGATGGTAAACAAATTTCTAATTTTAACTAAAGCCAATAGAGTTACAGGTTATATTTGTTATATAGAAATCATTAAAGGGGTTCTCCAAATTAAATTTATTGATGACCTATCCCCAGGGTAGGTCATCAATATCAGATCGGCGGGGGTCCGACACGCAACACCCCCGCCGATCAGCTGTTAGAAGAGGAGGCGCGCGCCATACCAGCGCTGCCTCCTCTTCACTGTTTACATGCTGGCCGTAATGGGGTAGTGGTGAGTAGGTGTAATTACACCTAACCACCCCATTCATTTCTATAGGAAGGATCTCTCCCATACAAGTCTATGGGAGTGATTCTTCCCATTGAAATGAATGTAGTGGTGGTTAGGTGTAATTACACCTACTAACCACTACACCCGTTACGGCCAGCATGTAAACAGTGAAGAGGAGGCAGCGATGGTACGGCGCGCGCCTCCTTTTCAAACAGCTGATCGGCGGGGGTGCTGGGTGTCGGACCCCTGTCGATCTGATATTGATGGCCTATCCTGAGGATAGGTCATCAATAAATTTAACTTGGAGAATCCCTTTAAACTTTCACACAGCGAAACATCAACCTGCTAACTAGGTTTTTGTAGCTGACAGTTCATATTAGTGTTGTGTCTTAAGAACCATTAGAACTGTGATAGATCTGTTTTTAAATGGATCCCAATGAATCCTGATGGATCTCATTAACTCACGTTACTTTCTAGATGAGATGTAGTACTTCAGTTTTGGCCAGGGCATAACTCTGTTGCTGAGTCATCACTAGCCTTCAGACAGATATCAATCACCTACACCCAGCAGTTCATCCTCTATTGTATTGTTTCAGTCTGTCCACGATGTGAGCAATAATCCTCTTCCTTTCTAGGATGACATGTCATTGCATAAGTCTGAGGCTTATATAAGATGTTCAGATGAAGCAGGCGATTGTCGGGAGGGAAGCATTCCTTCCCAGCAATCACCTGCTCCCGCTCATTGCTGCTATTGCATTCAGCAATCTCCTCCTCAATATGAAGAAGAGAATTCGCTTATGCTATCGCTTGTCCCCATTAATTGCGCTTCTGTCTTTAAATTATAGAAAAATATTTGCCGTTATTTTGGTCAGGTGTCCATAGTGGTGCAGTTCCACACCTTACACGTCACTGGAGCCTCAGATTCCTCCCACACACGCTCCTTGGTATGCGCTTGATTGCGCTGCTGTAGGGTAATTAGAGCTATATCGTACAGTGCGCGGCTCCCGTTCTGAGGGCACATGCGCAAGGCGCGTGCGATGCCGCAGAGCCCAATATCCAATCCCTGTATGTTTCTGGCAGCGTGGCCCTACCTACCTCAGTGTGAGGGGCGGGGGGAATATCAAGCAGGGAAAACGCATTTAAATCCACGCGGCATACAGGCTAGCGTGGATGCCATATGCCTCACCATTGCTACCTGGATTAGCGCCAAACATCAGGGCGCATCCAGATTTTTCTGTGGAGTCCAGACGGAGAACCAATGCTGGCCCCTGTTCAGTCATCTGACAACGTGTCCCCTGAGGAATTGGTTTGTTAAGCCAAGGAAACGGGTCGCGACGTAATTCTTTCTTCTAGTGCTAGGGCTCCCTTATTTATCTCTCCCTGACGAATTGCTGGGCAGTCAACTATCGCCCTAGGGACAGAGAAAAAGGGACAGCCTAGTGAGAATTTTTTCCTGAATGTGGGGTGTCTCTATTAGACCCCTGTATGGGTGTAGCTAGCGGTTTCATAGGGCCACTCAGTGGTTAGAGACCCAGCATCCCTAGATCAGGGTTCTTTCATTTTCTATATGTGTGTCCATGTGAAATGGTAAGGTTGCATTCTTTTCTTACTGTACTGTTATTTTGGGCACTTTTTTCAAATATATGTTGTAGGCCTAAGTCTTAAATATACCTATTAAAGGTTAAGTTTTAGCGTTAACCCTATATTTTGAATTTTGATCTGATTACGTGGGTTTGTTGGCACCCATTCCAGGTGCATATTTAAATTAGATTGTTATCTGAGACAGTTCCGCACCTTCCCCAAAATGTAATTCTTTTAAAAAATTAATTTCTTCTATATGTCATCAGTCACAGTGCTATATTCCATCAGCTGGACATTTGGCCAGGAGTCTGCAGTAGTGCAGTTCCATGCCGTCTTCAAAAATTGAATCCTTTTCTAAAATTAGCCATATCCTATCAGTTAAACTTTTTGGTCAGTGTCCGTAATAGCGTATTTCATCGCCTTCGCCAAAATTGAATTCTTTGGTAAAATTAAATTCTTCTCTATGCAATCTGCCTCAGTTTTTACCACATCCTGTCACTGAGACTTTTGGCCAGGTGTCCGTAGTGGCACAGTTTTTCTGTATGACATCAGTTGGACTTTTTGCCAGGCAGGTGTTCATAAAAATTGCTTCTTTATTATGGAAATGTGGCACACTTCACCGTGCCTTCAACAAAATTTAATTCTGATGCGTGATATTCATACTTCTGCCCAACTGTCAATTTTTTCCCCAAAAAATTGTTTAACCCCTTGCAGACGGAGCAATTTTCTGTTTTTGCATTTTCATTTTTCATTCCTTGCCTTCTTGGGGCCATAGCATTTTATATTTCATAGGATGTACTAGGAAGCTGAAAAAAAATTCCAGATATGGTAAAAAAAAAGAAATTCCACCACAGTTTTCTGGGTTTTGCTTTTACTATGTTCACTAGGCGGTAAAACAGACTTGTGCTCTTCATTCTCTGTTTCAGTACAATTACAGCAATACCACATTTGCATAGTTATTCTTGTGTTTTAGTACTGAAAAAATAAAAACCTGGAAAAAATATGATTTTTCGTTTCATTGCCATATTATGACTCCTATAACATTTTTTTGTAGTTAAGCCTACAGAGCTGTGCGAGGGCTGGGTGTGTATGACTTTTTAATCATTTTTTTGTGAGAGATGAAGCAACTAAAAAACATTGAATTGGCTATTGTGACTTTCTTTCCATCTTGCCGTTTGCTGTATGCCATATCCAATAAAGGGTTAACCGTGAAAGGGTTAAAATGATCTAATTTTTTTAATTGACTATGGAAATTTTCTGGTCCCATACTCTGTTCCCTTACCCCATAGGCTTCTGGGTACAGTGGATGGAAGTGTCTCAGTTTGCTCTTGCTGTACTGTCATTTCCAACCCCCAGTGTCACCTCAGAGATGGTTTTTAGTGCGCCAGGGGGCATTGTGACACTCATATGGACACAGTTGTCCTTTGCCAGTGTACAAAACATTACTTTTGTCAAAATAAATGAGGCATGTATCTGTGAGAATTTCCCTACTCTAGCTGAGACCCATGATTAGATCTTCCCTTGCTGATGGTGCCCCAATATGCCACTGCCTGCCTGCCTAGCGTCATGTTATGTACCATATGGCTGCTGCTGCTACTGGTCTCGCCATAATGCCACTGCCACTGTTTTCCTGCCTAACATCATGTTCCATACCATATAGCTGCTGCTACTGCTACCTGCACCACAGCTGCTACTCTCTGTTGCTAATCACCCTACTGAAAATTCTTCTACTGACGCTACCATTACTGTTTCATCCACATTGTACTGCAATTTTCTAGACATGTTCAGAACAAGCCACTATTTCTTCTGATAATTAACAGTTGTGTGTGCATAAATATGAGCAGACATTCTGCCCCTGTTAATGCATAATTTTTGGACTCTTGTGCAGAACAAGCCACTATTTCTTATGACATTAATGTGTGTGTATATACAGGAACAAAGATATCCCTTCGTTAAGACATTATTTCTGGACTCTTAGTTCTAACAAGCCACTGTTTTTTTCCCACAACACCGTGGAAGGAGTATGGCACCTACCAAGACATGTCCATCCACCTAAACTGACCAGGCAAGGAGAGCACTAATTAGAGTAGCAGTCTAGAGGCCCATGGTAACTCTGGAGGAGCTGAAGAAATCCACAGCTCAGGCGGGAGAATCTGTCCACAGGAGAACTATTAGTCGTGTACTCCACAAATCTGTCCTTTATGGAAGAGTGGCAAGAAAAGGCCATTTTTAAAAGCAAGCCATGAGAAGTCCCATTTTCAGTTTGCCACAACCCATGTCAGGGACACAGCAACATGTGAAAGAAGGTGCGCTGGTCAGGTGAGACCAAAGTTGAACTTTTTGGCCTAAATGCAAAACGCTATGTGTGGCGGAGAACTAACACAGCACGCACCATCTCCATTGTGAAACATGGCGGTGGGATGATTTTCCTCAGCAGAGTCAGAGAAGCTTATCAGAGTTGATGGGAAGATGGGTAGAGCTAAATACAGGAAAATCCTGGAGGAAAACCTGGTAGAGGCTGCAAAAGACTTGAGACTGGGGCAGAGGTTCACCTTCCAGTAGGACAATAACTGGGGCAGAGGTTCATCTTCCAGTAGCCAGAGCTACAATGCAATGGCTTAGATCAAAGCATAATCATGTGTTAGAATGGCCCAGTCAACGTACAGAGCTACATCCCATTGAGAATCTGTGGCAAGACTTAAGAATTGTTGTTCAAAGGTATTCTCCATCCAAACGGAGCTACTTTAGTGGTCCTACAAAGTATTGAATACAAATGAACGCAACACTTTCCAGATTTTTATTTATTAAAAATTTTGAAAATCATGTATCATTTCCTTTTCCTTTCGCAAATTCTTGTTACTTTGCATTCTTGCAACAAGAATGCAACTTTCAATGTGCAGGTCTGTGTGTTGTCACTGTTAGATTTTATTTGTGCCTGAATTTTTCCACCGTTTTGCACTTCAATATATAGAAGATGATTACACTATATGATGAATAATTGTTTGAGTAACTTAAAATGCCTAACAACTTTCTTATGAATAATATCCTCCTGTCACACTGCTCCCAGAAAGTTTATGACCTGATAAGTCATAATGGGCATTGATTTATCACATTAATTATGATGAGTGATGTTGGTTACCTTCCCTGACACTTGCATGCTGTTTTCTTGCAGGTTCACGATGGCTTCAGAAATTTTCATATCGATAGGATCCATAAGTGACTCAATATTGAATGGCCCCTCCAACCTGTCAGCAACTAGAAGCATAGCATCTGTCAAAAAAGAAAAAAAAAACAAGTAAAAGAAAGGTCAGCAGCAAACTCTATACGCCAACACTAAAAGGTCACATTACACACAGAGCTCATTTCCAAGCCATGAATTAATTGCTTTTTGACAATGAATAGACGTGTACACAATATTGCAAACACACCTGACACATCATCATAGGCTATCCATAGAGAGCTGGATTCTTCTTATGATTAAAATGTTGAATACTATAAAGCAAATGGTTTTCAACTTTCAGGGCAACTTGAAGCCAAGTAAATAATTTACCCAGACTGGGTCTATATACATTTGCATATTGTCTGCACATACAATGAAGAGACCAGAATAGTCTGGCAAGCTTTACAGTTTTCTCATATTTATTTCAGTTAGCCATTAAAAGGTATTTAATAAGGAGGATTGAGCTAAAATTCCTCCAAGTTGACGTGCAGGAATAATCATCACTTGTAGTTATTGTAGCATCAATTGTAGTTATTGCCGCACACGGAGGTAACCCCAGATACTGAAAGAAAAGGCTCACATACTTTTGCCACCTACAGATGCATGATATTGGATCATTTCCCTCACCGATGAGCAAAAGGGTAATGATGTTTTGAACTTTTTACTTTCAGGCTCCATATTCACCATCCACTACAGCTTTGAATATGAGACTACCATCATTTTATAGACAATCATCTTGGCTATATCATAAGTAAATTGGACTTGCAACCATTTAGCATATGATATGCAGTTATGCAGATTCTTGTCATGTAACTGCATTGTTACTGTTTTGCTCCTAAAATTCTAAATTTAAATTTTATTATTTTGTTAGTATTTTGTAAATCCACTTTTGGCTTTCAACACTGCCTGAATCCTTCTAGGCATTCTCTGAATCAGAATCAAGCGTGTTTCAACCAAAATCTGTTCCCAGGTCTCTTCTACACTTTCCCAAAGTTGGTGCATTCTGGTCGACTCACTTGGGTTTGAATACAGCTTTTTCTTCAACTCTACCCACAGTGTTCGATTGGGTTGAGGTCTTGGGACTGTGGGGCACCTCTTCTTCATTGTCATTGAAACATTTCTTTGCCAATATCGACGTATGTTTCGGGTCATTGTCCTGCTAGAACACTATGTCAACCTTTCATGCCCATAGTACTCGAGTGTACAAAGCTCATCCTGTAGGATACACACTATAGCTCAGCATTGAGACCACCATCGATTCTGGTCAAGTATCCAATGCCTTTGGCTGTAAAACAACCCCATATCATTAGGCTTACTCCACTGAACTTGACAGTTTCTTCAATTTAACCCCCTTTTCCTTGTTTCTTCCAGACCCATTTTCACTCATTAGAGCCCAGTCTATTGACTTTCATCTCATCGCTCCAAATCACCCGTTTCCAATCTTCTACTGTTCACTGTTCATAATTTTTTGCAAACTCGAGTCAATGCTTTTTATGACGATATTCAACTCGAGGCTTCTTCACCTTTTATCGGGCCACCATTGCAAACTTGTGTAGTGCGCATTACGTGGCCCTCACAAAGACATCTGTGATCTCAGTATTATGAAGCCTATGAGCTGCCTCCACTGCTCTGTTTGTCGTGCCAGAACTGATACACCCTGTGATGAGCCGACTTGTTGACACAGATGTTCTCCCTGATCATCCACCTTTTGGCTTTGGAATGAAAGGACGGACTTCATTTCTTATTCTTCCAACTATCATGTCAAGGAATCAACCTAATAACAAACTGAGAGAATATGATAACGGGTTGCAAGAAGAAAAAGATTGTTCCACCACCAGGAGCAAAACAGTAACAATGCCGTTACATGACATAATCATATGCTAAACAGTTGCAAGTCAAAATTATGTATGAGATAGCCAAGATGATTGTCTATAAAATGATGGTAGTCTCATGTTCGAAGCTCAGGGCGTAGCGTGTGGGGGAGGCAAGGGGGGCCGTTGCCCCGGGCGCCAGACAGCAGGGGGGTGCTGGCTGCCAGCCTAATCTTTTTGTTACCTCCGTTCCGGTTTAATTGTATTCTGCACTCTCTGCTGCACTGCCAGGAGGAGCGCCGGGGCGCCTGCGCACCCTGATGAATCACCAGGGCGCGCACAGCACTGTCAGTCACCAATAGGCTAGGCTCCACCCACCTCCAAGCGGGAAAGACACCGCGCGGAGCAAGGAGAAGAAGATGTCCGCCATAACAGGTCCCCAGTGTGCAGCGGCAGCAGCCTGAATTTGAGAGAGGTGTGTCCTGTCAGTGAGTGACTAACAGTGTGACTGAGTCACTCACTGACCAAGTTCAAGTCCCCCTAACCCTGAGGCTAAGCCTGAGGCTGAGCGATTAAGCTGGGCTGAGGCACAATTTTAATAAAGTGAATAGTGCCTGTTGGCCTGCTGCACCGCTCAGACCAGTTAGGGAGTGAGTGCACTAGTATTTTGCTCAATTTACCAGTTGCTTGCTTCCCAAGGGGTAATTTTCGTGGGGAAAATGGGTAATTGCTGGCGGGCTCATGCATATAGCCGTGGCTCAGCCGTGGCCGTATTGTGGCCCGCATACTGCGGGTCCGCAATACACGGGCACCGACCTGTGCACCTTGCATGCATCACGGATAGAGATGAGCGAGCATACTCGTCCGAGCTTGGTACTCGTTCGAGTATTAGGGTACTCGTAAGTACTCGCAGCTCGGACGAGTATCTCGCCATACTCGAGGAAATGGCAACTTCCGCATCGTGCTTTTTTGGCGCCTAAAAACACAGCCAATCACAAGCCAGGAGACTCTGCGTACCACCCAGCATCACGTGGGGCCCTTACATGTCGATAGCAGAGGTTGGCTGGCCTGATCAGGTGACCCAGGAATATACTACCGACTGGCCGCGGTGCTCATCTCAGATGCCGTCTGGATGTCGTTAGGGATAGAGCTGCTGCCTTTCAGGGACAGTGTTAGGGCCTGCATTTAGTTGTCTGTTAGGCAGGGATCACCCACAAAGAACCCAACAGCCCTTCTAAGGGCTAGAAGACATTTTATTTTATTATTTTTGTCACTTGGCTGGCTGGCACTAGTAGTGCAGCTATCGCCATATCTAACCCTGTTTTTTTTTTTGTTCTATCTCAATGATACAAATCCATTGCACACAGCACTGTGGAACCATTCTGTGTGTCACAGTTCAGCACTGACTCACTCCAATCCATATATACTGTCCAGGTGACACTTTCTGTACGTCACAGAATATAACCAAGTCATTTGCTACCAATATCATCTACAGCTTGATCCAGAAAACTTCTGTGTGCACATTTGTCTGG
>ONZH01018358.1:0-82326 GCA_900303285.1 Rhinella marina | reverse complement strand
AGCATAAAATACTGCCACCTCCCTGCAGTATTTAACTGTGTGAATTCGGGAGGGTACCTGCGGCTGTCGCCCAGGTGTATATAGTGCCTGATTCTCCTACATTACCACTGAGAGCATCAGATTGTTATGTCGCGGCCATGAGGACAGATCAGGTGTCCCCCTGGGCCTTGAACCACCAGGAAATTTCCCTGTAGGGTCTATGGCCGCCCCTGGACTGTGCTGCTTAGAGTTCATACAACCGTCGCAGGTGCTATAAGGTGAGATGTAAAGAAAAATTCTCAAATTCAGTGACAGCCAGCAGAGGTCTTGAATGTGTGAGAAACTGAAACTAGAAATATGAGATTTTCAGAATATTTCTGTTTTATACCACATTTGCACACAGTCATATTGTTCTCTATCATTGGGGGGCAGTGAGTGGACAGGCAGCGGCGGGTCAGTGACATCACCAACCACTGCCCGCCTGGCGCTGGGCATATCCCATATATGTCATGTCTTTAGTGTATGATTCGGGAGCCCCCAGGACGGGGGTTGGGGTATCATTTCGCCCCCGGTGTACAGGCAGTGTCACCGCTCACAGTATTACAGACGAGGCCTATGAATGATGCAGATTCTTTCTCCGTCTTCTTCATTTTTTTGCTCCCAAAGAGAGAATTATTTGTTGTTGAATAAGAGATGAAACATAAGAGGCGATGAAAGATTTATATTTCATTAATTACCTTCCTCCCGTAAATTGATGGGTTTCATTACGAGGATGGAGCGCACTTCTAAGGCCCGGTTCACTTCTGTGCCAGAACAGACTGCCGGTGTTCACCGTACTTGGCATAGCCAGATACCACCGTGTACCGCCGGGTCCCCATTCACTGTAATGGGATCCGGACGCTCTCTGGCATATATGCCGGCTTTCAGACGGACAAAAAAGGCTGCCTGTGGGTGAAAGGCGACATGTACGGATACAAGGCAGATGTGAACCCGGCCTTACCAAGAGGGAGAGGTTTTCACTGCAGATTGAAGGGGTTGTCCTGGTTCAGAGCTGACCCCGGACATATCCCCATTTTCATCCCTCCGTTCCCCCTGATATGAGCATTGGAACGTTTCATTCTCCGATGATTAGTTTACATTTTTACACTGCTAGGCGGAGGCTTCTGCCTAACCACGTTCCCGGTGATGTCTCCGACACAAATGGGCGGGCTTTAGCGACGTCATAGGCTGTTTTACAAGCTAGGGCAGAGCTAAAGACCGCCCATTAGTGCCAGTGACGTCACCGGGGCTCACTGCTAGGTGGAAAACTCTGCCTATCATACTGTGAGAAAGTATGGATGTGAAGAAAAAGCTATTGCCCTGTGCTATACAGAGGACAGCATTGGAGTATGAAATACTCTGATGCTCATCTCAGAGAGGCTGGAGGGGTAAGAAGGCGTTATGTCCAGGTTCAGAGCCCTGGCTCCCCTTTAAAGGGGGAATCTGGTTGTTACAAGTTATTCCCTATCCACAAGATAGGGGATAACTATTAGATGGGTGGGGTCCTACCACTGGGACCCACACCAATCACAAAAATGGGGACCCTCTAAGCCCCCCCAAAATGAACAGAGTGGCGGCCAAGGTCGGCCATGAGAAATGCCTCTCCATTTATTTCTATGGGAGTTCTGGAGATAGTGGAGCGCTGTACTCGGCGGTCTCATGGATTCCCACAGAAATGAATGGAGCGGCATTTCTCCCCTATTCTCGTGATCAGTAGAGGTCGCAGCAGTAGGACCCCCACCGGACTAATATGTAACCCTATCCTGTAGAATGGGTACCAGTTGTAACAACTAGAATACACCTTTAAGGAGACCAGATGTGTGGAGAATTACCGGCAATGCTCCATGGGAAAATAACACACAAACATGTATCTCCCCAGAGAACGAGAACAGATACCGGGAAGCCCTGGGAATAAAAGCACGAGTTCCTCTCTGATAATGATGACCTGTCCTCAGGATATAAAATCGGCGGGGGGCCGAGTACTGGCACCCGTGCCAATCAGCTGCTGTGCTTACTGAGCTCTGGTGGGCACTGCGGTCACAGCGCCGTACACCATATAGTGGCAGTGCTTGGTACTGCAGCTCAGTGCCATTGACTTAATTTCACCCAGGCAGCCCGCCTGACTAGAGCATCTCATGTTCCAATGCCCTCCTTTTCCCTGCGCTAATTAGTGCAGGTCAAAGGCATTTTGCCCGGCTCCTGTAACGATCCAGCGCAGGGCAAGGGAGGGCATCGGAGCATGAGATGCCCCGATGCTAATATCAGGCTGAGCTGCAACGAGGCCACGTGACCAATGTACAGTAGTGACGTCACATGGATTAGGAAGGCCACGGGGCACTTGGCTCTTCTAACAGCTGATCTGTGGGGGTCCAGGGTGTCGGACCCCCACCGATCTGATATTGATGACTTAACCAGAGGAAGGATCATCAATATAAATTCCCAGATTCCCAGTCTTACAAATTCTGCATTATATACACAGCAGAGCAGTTTATACAGAATTTCCACAACGAATTTTGTACGGTATTTGGTGTTTTCACGGGTTTTGTCCCAGATCTCACTCTCACAAAGTGGGAATTTATTGCACCCTACGCTCCAGAATTCTGACCTCACAATGTTGAAAAATAGGGCTTTGCGATTTCTGGGGATATTGTGACATTTTGCATTTTTGCACCCTTCACTCCAGTTCTGAAAAGTGTTAGCCTGTCAAGCTGATTTTTACCATTGCATTTTACTCATTTTAAGGTAAAGATCATTTTTTCATTTGGACATATGAACAGTTTTTCCTCTACAGCTTTCAGTTTAATGGTATTTGCCGACTATTGCTTCCCTCTTCACAGTAAATCCATCAGAGATCTGCTCTGACGACTCAATCTGTTGCCCTCATCTCTGAACTCCTGACAGCTCATAAACCCTCATTATAGCTAAAGTCTTATCAAACTGGTAATGTATCTATAATGAGTGTCTATGAGCTGTTAGATCGAGGCGTCAGAGCAGGTGTCTGATGGATTCAGTGTGAAGGGGAAGCAATCGGCTGCACATGCACTGAACGGGAAAAACTGTTGAAAATTTTTAATAAAAAATGATTTTTACCCCCAAAACAAGCATAATGCAATAAAAGATTGTCCGAAGATGCCCATAGCTTTTAAAGATTCACCAGTGTGATATTTGATAAATTTGTCAAAACAATTAACGCAACAAGGATTCCTGCAAAACTGTTCTGAACACAATAAATCTCCCCCGCGTCTCTCCGATGACGTCATATAACAGAAGTGTCTGCATAATGGGAATATGTAAACTAGGAATGATCAACCTGCAGCCCTCCAGCTGTTGCAAAACTACAACTCCCAGCATGCCGGGACAGCCTACAGCTATCAGCCTAGAGCAGGGCATGGTGGGAGTTGTAGTTTTACAACAGCTGAAGGGCCACAGGTTGAGCATCCCTGATGTAATGGGAATATTCACTCCTGTGCCTCAAGATAAGACCTACTTTATTAGCAAAAATTTGTAACTTACTGATGGACAAGCCGTCCGCACCTTAGATTTTACATCTTACACATACGACGGGCTACAAACATGGCGACAACCTAGCCCCAAGGCTGTCTATCCCTGTTGTAAGAGGCGTTTCTTCAACCTCAAAGGCACCGATTTACATACAGATCTGCTTGAAGTCTTACTGGGATTTCCCACTGAGAGAGAAGGAAGCAAGAGCTGAATCTTTCACAGTCTGGACACAGATTTAGTAACCAAATGCACCACAATTCTGGCTTAAACTGCGCCACCGAACTGCAGTACATTCTGTGTGCCAGATTTATGGAGGATCCGGCTCTACCGACAACTTTCTCATAGACAAAACTTAAACAATGATCCAGAACTTTACCTGAGAAGGGTGTAGATACGGCTCTGGAGACGCCAGATTGGTCTGAACGGACACACTTTTCTCCAGTAGTATTTGTGGAAACCCAAGCTTTTCAAAGGTGCTCCTCTTCCAGTGTTTGCTGTCTTGCTGCGCCAGTGCTTCATCCTCACTGAAGGCCCTAACAACAGGACCGGGCATGGGTAAAGGCACTGCCCCATCGCTCTCATAGCCAGAGCCATCCTTCTGGGAGTCCCAACTGCTTCTCTGCTTCATGTGGAAGTGTGCCTGCTGGGCCTCCCAGGCAAGCCGGGCCTGTGCCATGAAAGCTTCTGTGGAGGCCCGGTGCATGTCCGCCTCAGATGAGCGGCTTTCCGTTCGGCTCATCAGTGGGCGGTTGGGCATTGATGAAGGCCTTTCCTCGATCATACCCTGCTCGTTGTGCCCCTCTCTATCAGATGATCCTTCGGACGGACACGGGTTCGGTTCCAGAGACAAGGAAGGTTTTCTGCTTTTCCTTTTCCTGGTGTTGGGAGAATAACTGGCGGAGGACATGCTGTCCTGCTGACTGGACCAAGACATGGAGTCTTCTGAGTGGAACGGATGCTGTTGCTGACCTTGCCGTGTATCTGAACCTTCCATACTACTGTAGTCTCCAGATTTAACTTCCAGACGCTGGTCCCTCATGTACGGAGGATTGTGTTGCAGTGAGTAGGACCCACCTATCGTGTTAGGCATGTACTTGTGCCTTAAACCTGTCTTCATCTTTGGGCTGGAACCAGACTGTTCTACATACACTAACTGGCGGACATATTCCTTGCCCGCCGGACTGTAATCCAGACTCATAAACCTGTCCGAGCACTTCTGTTTGGTCAACACCAGCTGTTGGTACGGAGAGTTGGAGGCCTGTTTTGGGGACTGAAGGTAGGTATGTGGCTTGCGAACAGGGGACTTCTGAGGGGACATTGCTCTGTAGTTTCCACTGGCATCGTACTGCATCTCCATGGGGGGTTCATCATAGATGGGAGCCTGATACTCCATGGGGGGCTCCTCATACAGCGGCGGCTCGTAGGCATATCGAGGAGACGACGGCTGAGACTCGTTGGAATGCTTCCTGTGTTGGGACTGTAAGGTGCAGAACGACTCCCCTCGTCCAAGTAACGGGGAACAAGATCCAACGTGGTCTGCTCGCTTCATATACGGTGACTGCTTTCGCTCAGGAAAAAAGACAGAGTTGTCGGTATCGACTGAGAACGTCTGCATGATGGGCGATGGCTGTCCCCCTGAGGGCCGGCGGGTGCGGGTACCTTGTGAATTGTCGGTAGTATAACCGTTCCCCTGGTGCATCAGGAAGCTGGGCTCTCGGTCGGTGACTTTTATCAGCATTCGTTCTTTGGTGCCTGTGTTCCATCTGAGGGAAGACGTCCTGCACAAGAACACAGAGATGGAAAATAATCAGTCATAATCAGTAACTTAAAGGAACGCTCCTAATAGTGACACTGTGTAATGCCCAGTGCAGGGCCTGAGGGGGCGGAGCCGTGACTCCAGGACTCCCGGCATCAGTCATAACCAGGAGGATCAATAAACTATCATTACAATAAACATAGACAGGAATCTTCTCTGTGTCTCCGGGGCTCAGCAGTGTCCACCCTCCTCCTCCTCACTACCTTGTGTCTGCAGCAGAAGCCTCCCTCCTGTCCTGGCTCCAGCAGACTTCATCCCCTCAGAACAAAGACCTTTACTTCCGGAACATGCAGAAAACCCTGCAGACTGACAGCGGTGGGTGAGGACATCCCCTCTTTACTTCATTCTTCCCTAGAGCTCTAGTTCCATGAGCCCCTCGCGGTCTCTGTGCACCCGCGCTCCTCCTGCTAGCCCCTCCCACTTATTTTTGATTGACAGGACCAAATCCCTGCATAGTCATCTCCCCTGGTCTTATCAATGAAGGTGAGGGAGGAGCTAGCAGAGGAAGCAGGAGGAGCAAGGATGCACAGGGTGACTTGGCCACACCCTCGGGGGCACTTAACTGCTAATTTGCATATGGATTCAAAGTTTTTTTTTCTCCAGAATGAAGCCACGGATCGCTAAGTGCAAAGCAACCATAAATGCAGATGAGCGGGCCCTGTAGGGCACTGGGCCTGGTGTAAGGTGATTTTCCTGCTAATAGCCTTTAGCGTACGTTCACATACGACCCATGTGCCATCAGCGCAGGTCTACACAGCCGGGCTAAGCTTACGCCACCTACCGGCTTCGTACATTTGCCCCCTCCCCACTGTTTATCTGTAGAAGGCGCCTCACCCCCGGTGACGCCGGCTCTCTCTGTTTCTGGCCGTCGTCTCGCGCCGCTCTTATTCACCTCCACAGATGTGTATTTAGAAGGATTTTATTTATCACCGTATAAAGTGATATAAGTTCCTCCTGACTTTATGAATTACTTATGGCTCGTTGCTTGGATATATATCAGCAGATGAGACGTCTGAGGAGATCTGCCCCCTGTGAGCCGCTCGCTCTAATAGAAGAGAAAAGGATTGGATTTATTTTCTCTTTTGGGTCCGGACCCACTCGGACCCCGCAGGGGTTTCACTAAGGGCTCATGCACACAACCTTAAGGGTTTTGCGGTCCGCCAGTCATATGAAGTGGCTGTGGAGCTCTGGCCTCCTTGCGGCTTACAAACTACAGCGCCATTCATCGGATAGTGGTTGTGCTTGGTACTGCAACTTAGCTCCATTCACATGAATGGGACTGGGCTGCTGCTAGGCCACGCGACTGATGAACGTGACATCACTGGTCTAGGAGGAGGCCACAGTACAGCTGATCGGCAGGGGTGGACCCCTCAAATCATAGGTCATCAGTATTAAACACTTGGACAACCCCTTTAATACTGATAAATTCATTATTACAGGGGGTTCAGACATCAGTTTTTGTTGGTCTGAACGCTGTGGCCTATTGATCTAAGGGATCTATCAGGACCTGTTACACACTAGATGATAACGTCATTCGTCTTCTTAATGACGTGTGTAACATGTAGTGTGAACAGAGCCTTAGCCTCGATGTGCAGGCCTCTGGTGATTAACCCCTGTGAACCTTGTTTTCAGCATATTTTGCACTCACTCTGTGCATCCATTTCTGCACCCTGCTAGTCTTATGTGGCCACTCCAGGGTTAATGCTCTTATGGCTCAATCTTCAAACAATCCAGACGTCTTATTACAGGAGGCGGCAGAGACGAGTTATCAGCCGTGGTATTACAGGAGGTGGCAGAGACGAGTTATCAGCCGTGGTATTACAGGAGGTGGCAGAGACGAGTTATCAGCCGTGGTATTACAGGAGGTGGCAGAGACGAGTTATCAGCCGTGGTATTACAGGAGGTGGCAGAGATGAGTTATCAGCCGTGGTATTACAGGAGGTGGCAGAGACGAGTTATCGGCCGTGGTATTACAGGAGGTGGCAGAGACCAGTTATCAGCCGTGGTATTACAGGAGGTGGCAGAGACGAGTTATCGGCCGTGGTATTACAGGAGGTGGCAGAGACGAGTTATCGGCCGTGGTATTACAGGAGGTGGCAGAGACCAGTTATCGGCCGTGGTATTACAGGAGGTGGCAGAGACGAGTTATCGGCCGTAGTATTACAGGAGCCGGCAGAGATGAGTTATCGGCCGTGGTATTACAGGAGGTGGCAGAGACAAGTTATTGGCCGTGGTATTACAGGAGCCGACAGAGACCAGTTATCGGCCGTGGTATTACAGGAGGTGGCAGAGACCAGTTATCGGCCGTGGTATTACAGGAGGTGGCAGAGACCAGTTATCGGCCGTGGTATTACAGGAGGTGGCAGATATGAGTTATCGGCCGTGGTATTACAGGAGCCGGCAGAGATGAGTTATCGGCCGTGGTATTACAGGAGCCGGCAGAGACCAGTTATCGGCCGTGGTATTACAGGAGCCGGCAGAGACCAGTTATCGGCCGTGGTATTACAGGAGCCGGCAGAGACGAGTTATCGGCCGTGGTATTACAGGAGCCGGCAGAGACGAGTTATCGGCCGTGGTATTACAGGAGCCGGCAGAGATGAGTTATCGGCCGTGGTATTACAGGAGGTGGCAGAGATCAGTTATCGGCCGTGGTATTACAGGAGCCGACAGAGACCAGTTATCGGCCGTGGTATTACAGGAGCCGACAGAGACCAGTTATCGGCCGTGGTATTACAGGAGCCGACAGAGACCAGTTACCGGCCGTGGTATTACAGGAGCCGACAGAGACCAGTTACCGGCCGTGGTATTACAGGAGGTGGCAGAGACGAGTTATCAGCCGTGGTATTACAGGAGGTGGCAGAGACGAGTTATCGGCCGTGGTATTACAGGAGGTGGCAGAGACGAGTTATCAGCCGTGGTATTACAGGAGGTGGCAGAGACGAGTTATCAGCCGTGGTATTACAGGAGGTGGCAGAGACGAGTTACCGGCCGTGGTATTACAGGAGGTGGCAGAGACGAGTTATCAGCCGTGGTATTACAGGAGGTGGCAGAGACGAGTTATCGGCCGTGGTATTACAGGAGGTGGCAGAGACCAGTTATCGGCCGTGGTATTACAGGAGGTGGCAGAGACGAGTTATCAGCCGTAGTATTACAGGAGGTGGCAGAGACGAGTTATCGGCCGTGGTATTACAGGAGCCGGCAGAGACGAGTTATCGGTCGTGGTATTACAGAAGCCGGCAGAGATGAGTTATCGGCCGTGGTATTACAGGAGGTGGCAGAGACAAGTTATTGGCCGTGGTATTACAGGAGCCGACAGAGACCAGTTATCGGCCGTGGTATTACAGGAGGTGGCAGAGACCAGTTATCGGCCGTGGTATTACAGGACGTGGCAGAGACCAGTTATCGGCCGTGGTATTACAGGAGCCGGCAGAAATGAGTTATCGGCCGTGGTACTACAGGAGCCGGCAGAGACCAGTTATCGGCCGTGGTATTACAGGAGCCGGCAGAGACCAGTTATCGGCTGTGGTATTACAGGAGCCGGCAGAAATGAGTTATCGGCCGTGGTATTACAGGAGCCGGCAGAGACCAGTTATCGGCCGTGGTATTACAGGAGCCGGCAGAGACCAGTTATCGGCCGTGGCATTACAGGAGCCGGCAGAGATGAGTTATCGGCCGTGGTATTACAGGAGGTGGCAGAGATCAGTTATCGGCCGTGGTATTACAGGAGCCGACAGAGACCAGTTATCGGCCGTGGTATTACAGGAGGTGGCAGAGATCAGTTATCGGCCGTGGTATTACAGGAGCCGACAGAGACCAGTTATCGGCCGTGGTATTACAGGAGGTGGCAGAGATGAGTTAACGGCCGTGGTATTACAGGAGCCGGCAGAGACGAGTTATCGGCCGTGGTATTACAGGAGCCGGCAGAGACGAGTTATCGGCCGTG
This sequence comes from Rhinella marina, assembly GCA_900303285.1. Lineage (NCBI taxonomy): Eukaryota > Metazoa > Chordata > Amphibia > Anura > Bufonidae > Rhinella > Rhinella marina. The sequence goes on along the minus strand of ONZH01018358.1, from coordinate 73,048 downwards.
GTATTACAGGAGCCGACAGAGACCAGTTATCGGCCGTGGTATTACAGGAGGTGGCAGAGATCAGTTATCGGCCGTGGTATTACAGGAGCCGACAGAGACCAGTTATCGGCCGTGGTATTACAGGAGGTGGCAGAGATGAGTTATCGGCCGTGGTATTACAGGAGCCGGCAGAGACGAGTTATCGGCCGTGGTATTACAGGAGCCGGCAGAGACGAGTTATCGGCCGTGGTATTACAGGAGGCGGCAGAGACGAGTTATCGGCCGTGGTATTACAGGAGCCGGCAGAGACGAGTTATCAGCCGTGGTATTACAGGAGGCGGCAGAGACGAGTTATCGGCCGTGGTATTACAGGAGCCGGCAGAGACCAGTTATCGGCCATGGTATTACAGGAGCCGGCAGAGACGAGTTATCGGCCGTGGTATTACAGGAGCCGGCAGAGACCAGTTATCGGCCATGGTATTACAGGAGCCGGCAGAGACGAGTTATCGGCCGTGGTATTACAGGAGCCGGCAGAGACGAGTTATCGGCCGTGGTATTACAGGAGGTGGCAGAGACCAGTTATCGGCCGTGGTATTACAGGAGCCGGCAGAGACCAGTTATCGGCCGTGGTATTACAGGAGCCGGCAGAGATCAGTTATCGGCCGTGGTATTACAGGAGCCGGCAGAGACGAGTTATCGGCCGTGGTATTACAGGAGCCGGCAGAGATCAGTTATCGGCCGTGGTATTACAGGAGCCGGCAGAGACCAGTTATCGGCCGTGGTATTACAGGAGCCGGCAGAGACCAGTTATCGGCCGTGGTATTACAGGAGGCGACAGAGACGAGTTATCGGCCGTGGTATTACAGGAGGCGGCAGAGACGAGTTATCGGCCGTGGTATTACAGGAGCCGGCAGAGATGAGTTATCGGCCGTGGTATTACAGGAGCCGGCAGAGACGAGTTATCGGTCGTGGTATTACAGGAGCCGGCAGAGACCAGTTATCGGCCGCGGTATTACAGTGGCCTGACTGGCATGTCTGGTGTACACGCGGGGCACACAGACTTCAGGCACTACATGCTCTGATCTACAGTCGGGGGCGTGGACTTCCACTAAAAAAAGAAAACCGTTCCTCAACTGTATGACCCAAACGTGAACAGACCGGGCGTATATGACATATAACACGCTGCCGTTAAGGAACATCCCGGCCTCTCCAAGAAGCTCAGGCCGAAAAACGTCACGCTGATCAGTCCAAGTGCCAGGAGCTGGAGTCCAGGCTGGAGACCACGGCAGAATTATAAGGTTTCCAGTCAGAGTTCCCCCTGTCACTAATCTGTATGACCTGACTACAGAGGCCATGGCTGCCCCCTCCTCCCTCTCACAGCACAGAGTCCTCTCTATCTTCAGATTAATGCTATAATAAAGCATGAAGGCTCCGGGCATCGTCCATCCCCTGCAGCAGTCACGTCAGCATGGCTGGAGCTCAATGATTTCTGCAGGGAAAGTCGAAGATTCAGCGTGATCGGGAGATGAATGCAGAAGACGAGATGCGGTAATTGTCTCCATGTACGGCGGCAGTGATGATGGCGCTTACGTGTCCGCCCTAGAACTGGCAATACACACAATGGAAGTGACCTGGACGTCTCAGTGTCACTCCAACCAGTAAAGGGGCACTCCGCTGACAATTATGGCACATGTAGAACAGGGGCCCCGTCCCTGACCCCCCGGGATGTGGAGGCATGTGGCGGCTGGGACTAAGTTCCTGACACCTCCTGTCCCCGTATTCGGGATGAGATTGGGTGGGCCCCATCCTGAGATGGGAGAACCCCTTTAATAGCTGTCATTACACACTGATAGCTGTTGTCACCTACCTTAACAACCTGAATGTTCTGCCCGAGTCCAGCTCAGGCAGTGTGAAAAGTAGATAACTGGAGGGGGGAGGGCTGCTTTAGATGGTGATATCTCCTCAATGGTAGCAGCTAGAAACATGCAACTGGTCTTGTCTGAAAGCTGACAGCCAGGTTTTAATACAGGACAGCTAAAGTCCAAGAAACTGTTAGAATTCAAGTCGGGAATAATCGCGAGTGAAACCTGTTTTTACTTTCATTTTCAGCTGCATTCACAGCATCCCGATTTCTATCAATGATATCTTTCTCTGTCCTGAACATATTGATGGTATTGTCTGAAAGCCTGGAATGTCTGCTTTCAAACAAGATCAGTTGCATCTTTCTAGCTGCTACCATTCAGGAGGTAGCAGCATCTAAAGCAGCCCTCCCATCTCCACTCAGCTACTTTTCCCACTGCTGGAGCTCCACTCTGGTAAAACAGTTAGGGGGTTAAACTCTGAAAGTCATAGCAACAGTCTGTTCCTCTGCCTAGTGTCAGTCTTCACTGTAGCTCGGGCATTCTGTTGGTGAGGTTCGGGATACACAAAGTTAAGGCCCATTTACACCGGCTAATGATGAAGTGAACCACTGTCCCATGTGACCATCCTAAACATTAGCTGACCAACGAACAAACGCTCATCACTGCAGGTATAAGTTATCGGCAGCACGTGGCCTAGTGTGAACCGGGATGTGCTGCCGACCATAATGAGCCTATATGTGCCAGATAATTGTACTAAGGATCCTTCAGTCACATACAGCGCTGAGCGACTTACGTATGTTACCGGCAGGAGCAGTATCCAGGCCTCCCAGCTAGGGGGCGCTACAAGAAATAGAACTGTGCATATGGAATCTTATCAGCTATCCTTTCAGTCAATGTTCGGCCCTTTAAATTGGCCTTGAGACTTGGACAGCTGCTGTACATCTGGTGACATTAGAGGCGGAGCTTAGTAAGAGCTCATTTGCATCCCTTTCTTCCCAGAATTCCAGAGGACCATGAATGTCCTATAAGTCTCCTCACCCTGATTAAGGCACTCTCCCCAAAGAGAGATAGCACCCCAAAATACTGACAGAGAAAAACACGACGAGGAACCGTGAGATGATCATCAGTGAGGACTCTCTCTCGTTATTTCTGGGTTGTGATGAATAATGATGGGGTCTGGACGTGTGACAGGCGGCGCTGACAGAGGTGACACTTCTCACATTATATACTGAATAACGGATGAGGCGGCACATCATTATCTGGGAAGAGCTGGAGCAGATCATCTAATGAGGGGTAAATCCTCACACCCTGCCATGTGCTCTATCATACCGCCTGCTCATCCTCACACTGATGTGCTGGGGCTTTATAGAAAACATAGCGACTACTACATATAATATACTGGCAGACACCGCAGACAGTATGGACGCTCCGTATCAGATACCACAGCTCAGTACACAGACAGTATGGACGCTCCGTATCAGATACCACAGCTCAGTACACAGACAGTATGGACGCTCCGTATCAGATACCACAGCTCAGTACACAGACAGTATGGACGCTCCGTATCAGGTACCACAGCTCAGTACACAGACAGTATGGACGCTCCGTATCAGGTACCACAGCTCAGTACACAGACAGTATGGACGCTCAGTATCAGGTACCACAGCTCAGTACACAGACAGTATGGACGCTCCGTATCAGGTACCACAGCTCAGTACACAGACAGTATGGACGCTCAGTATCAGATACCACAGCTCAGTACACAGACAGTATGGACGCTCAGTATCAGGTACCACAGCTCAGTACACAGACAGTATGGACGCTCCGTATCAGGTACCACAGCTCAGTACACAGACAGTATGGACGCTCAGTATCAGATACCACAGCTCAGTACACAGACAGTATGGACGCTCAGTATCAGGTACCACAGCTCAGTACACAGACAGTATGGACGCTCCGTATCAGGTACCACAGCTCAGTACACAGACAGTATGGACGCTCAGTATCAGATACCACAGCTCAGTACACAGACAGTATGGACGCTCCGTATCAGGTACCACAGCTCAGTACACAGACAGTATGGACGCTCAGTATCAGGTACCACAGCTCAGTACACAGACAGTATGGACGCTCAGTATCAGATACCACAGCTCAGTACACAGACAGTATGGACGCTCAGTATCAGGTACCACAGCTCAGTACACAGACAGTATGGACGCTCCGTATCAGGTACCACAGCTCAGTACACAGACAGTATGGACGATCCGTATCAGATACCACAGCTCAGTACACAGACAGTATGGGACGCTCAGTGTCAGATACCACAGCTCAGTACACAGACAGTATGGACGCTCAGTATCAGGTACCACAGCTCAGTACACAGACAGTATGGACGCTCCGTATCAGGTACCACAGCTCAGTACACAGACAGTATGGACGCTCAGTATCAGGTACCACAGCTCAGTACACAGACAGTATGGACGCTCCGTATCAGGTACCACAGCTCAGTACACAGACAGTATGGACGCTCAGTATCAGATACCACAGCTCAGTACACAGACAGTATGGACGCTCAGTATCAGATACCACAGCTCAGTACACAGACAGTATGGACGCTCAGTATCAGATACCACAGCTCAGTACACAGACAGTATGGACGCTCCGTATCAGGTACCACAGCTCAGTACACAGACAGTATGGACGCTCCATATCAGGTACCACAGCTCAGTACACAGACAGTATGGACGCTCAGTATCAGATACCACAGCTCAGTACACAGACAGTATGGACGCTCCGTATCAGATACCACAGCTCAGTACACAGACAGTATGGACGCTCAGTATCAGATACCACAGCTCAGTACACAGACAGTATGGACGCTCCGTATCAGGTACCACAGCTCAGTACACAGACAGTATGGACGCTCAGTATCAGGTACCACAGCTCAGTACACAGACAGTATGGACGCTCCGTATCAGGTACCACAGCTCAGTACACAGACAGTATGGACGCTCCGTATCAGATACCACAGCTCAGTACACAGACAGTATGGACGCTCCGTATCAGGTACCACAGCTCAGTACACAGACAGTATGGACGCTCCGTATCAGGTACCACAGCTCAGTACACAGACAGTATGGATGCTCCACGTCCCTTCAATGAGGTGGGGGCAATGGTGACAAGGAGCCCCGTAACTTCCTAGATGCCGCAGTTGCCGGCCCTTACATACGTTGCTGTGCTCAGGAGCTCTGTGTTTTCTCTACATAGGTGTCACCTTATGCTGCCTGTGATGATAATGAGATGACAGAGGTAAGCAGCACGGTAGCAGTGTGACGGTGTGGTGAGCAGAGCGGTAAGCAGTGTGACGGTGTGGTGAGCAGCACGGTAGCAGTGTGACGGTGTGGTGAGCAGAGCGGTAAGCAGTGTGACGGTGTGGTGAGCAGAGCGGTAAGCAGTGTGACGGTGTGGTGAGCAGAGCGGTAAGCAGTGTTTTGGGCACAATACTGGGATTTCGGGATTCAGGACGACCATTCCTTGAGGTTAATGATCCAGAAGGGCAGAGGTAAACAGTACATGCGGCATTATTGGCTCAGTTAACATATTGATCTCGGATGGCGGAGCCGTATGTCAGTGATGTGCGGTGTCCTGGGAGTCAGGATAAAGATTCCTGGAAGCAGATCCTCCAGAGGTAACCGGTAAATGCAGCATTATTGGCTCCTGTACACACTGATCACTGACAGCGGAGACAATATCAATTTAACCCTTCAGCTGACAGCAAAAAAAGAGGAAAAGCTGAGCCTATAGAGAAGCGCCATTAAATCTATGCAGAAAGATAGACGCATCGATAATACACCGTAAACCATAACCAGGGCAGTTGTATCACACACAGATATTACTGCAAAACACAGAGGGGGCCCCTTACTGACCGCTACACCAAACAGTGAATGGGGCCATGTGCAATATAAAACTGACCTGAGAGAAGGTCCCTCACCGCAGCATAATGGGGTAAAGTATTCCCACAACCTACAGGATAATGGGGGGACCTGACTGGAGGTCTCAAAGCTCCGCACCAGCCTGCGCTCCCCCACAATGCACCGCACCGGCCTCTGCTCCCCCACAATGCACCGCACCGGCCTCTGCTCCCCACAATGCACCGCACCGGCCTCTGCTCCCCCACAATGCACCGCACCGGCCTCTGCTCCCCTACAATGCACCGCACCAGCCTCTGCTCCCCCACAATGCACCGCACCGGCCTCTGCTCCCCCACAATGCACCGCACCGGCCTGTGCTCCCCCACAATGCACCGCACCAGCCTCTGCTCCCCTACAATGCACCGCACCGGCCTCTGCTCCCCCACAATGCACCGCACCAGCCTCTGCTCCCCTACAATGCACCGCACCGGCCTCTGCTCTCCCACAATGCACCGCACCGGCCTCTGCTCCCCTACAATGCACCGCACCAGCCTCTGCTCCCCCACAATGCACCGCACCGACCTCTGCTCCCCCACAATGCACCGCACCGGCCTGCGCTCCCCCACAATGCACCGCACCGGCCTCTGCTCCCCTACAATGCACCGCACCGGCCTGCGCTCCCCCACAATGCACCGCACCGGCCTGCGCTCCCCCACAATGCACCGCACCGGCCTCTGCTCCCCCACAATGCACCGCACCGGCCTCTGCTCCCCCACAATGCACCGCACCGACCTCTGCTCCCCTACAATGCACCGCACCGGCCTCTGCTCCCCTACAATGCACCGCACCGGCCTGCGCTCCCCCACAATGCACCGCACCGGCCTCTGCTCCCCTACAATGCACCGCACCGGCCTGCGCTCCCCCACAATGCACCGCACCGACCTCTGCTCCCCTACAATGCACCGCACCAGCCTGTGCTCCCCCACAATTGCACCGCACCAGCCTCTGCTCCCCCACAATGCACCGCACCGGCCTGCGCTCCCCCACAATGCACCGCACCAGCCTCTGCTCCCCCACAATGCACCGCACCGGCCTGCGCTCCCCCACAATGCACCGCACCAGCCTCTGCTCCCCTACAATGCACCGCACCGGCCTCTGCTCCCCTACAATGCACCGCACCGACCTCTGCTCCTCCACAATGCTCCGCACCGGCCTCTGCTCCTCCACAATGCACCGCACCAGCCTCTGCTCCTCCACAATGCACCGCACCGACCTCTGCTCCCCCACAATGCACCGCACCGGCCTCTGCTCCCCCACAATGCACCGCACCAGCCTCTGCTCCCCCACAATGCACCGCACCCTCTGCTCCCCCCCACAATGCACCGCACCGGCCTCTGCTCCCCCACAATGGCACGCCGCCAACCGGCCTCTGCTCCCCCACAATTGCACCGCACCGGCCTCTGCTCCCCACAATGCACCGCACCGGCCTCTGCTCCCCCCACAATGCACGCGCACCGGCCTCTGCTCCTCCACAATGCTCCGCACCGGGCCTCTGCTCCTCCCACAATGCACCGCACCGACCTCTGCTCCCCCACAATGCACCGCACCGGCCTCTGCTCCCCCACAATGCACCGCACCAGCCTGCGCTCCCCCACAATGCTCCGCACCGGCCTCTGCTCCTCCACAATGCTCCGCACCGGCCTCTGCTCCTCCACAATTGCACCGCACCGACCTCTGCTCCCCCCACAATGCACCGCACCGGCCTCTGCTCCCCCACAATGCACCGCACCGGCCTCTGCTCCCCCACAATGCCACCGCACCGGCCTCTGCTCCCCCACAATGCACCGCACCGGCCTCTGCTCCCCCACAATGCACCGCACCGGCCTCTGCTCCCCCACACAATGCTCCGCACCGGCCTCTGCTCCTCCACAATGCTCCGCACCGGCCTCTGCTCCTCCACAATGCACCGCACCGACCTCTGCTGCTCCACAATGCACCGCACCGACCTCTGCTCCCCCACAATGCACCGCACCGGCCTCTGCTCCCCCACAATGCACCGCACCGGCCTCTGCTCCCCCACAATGCACCGCACCAGCCTGTGCTCCCCTACAATGCACCGCACCGGCCTCTGCTCCCCTACAATGCACCGCACCGGCCTCTGCTCCTCCACAATGCACCGCACCGACCTCTGCTCCCCCACAATGCACCGCACCGGCCTCTGCTCCCCCACAATGCACCGCACCGGCCTCTGCTCCCCCACAATGCTCCGCATCGGCCTGTGCTCCCCCACAATGCACCGCACCAGCCTCTGCTCCCCCACAATGCACCGCACCGGCCTGCGCTCCCCCACAATGCACCGCACCAGCCTGTGCTCCCCCACAATGCTCCGCACCGGCCTCTGCTCCTCCACAATGCACCGCACCGACCTCTGCTGCTCCACAATGCACCGCACCGGCCTCTGCTCCCCCACAATGCACCGCACCGGCCTCTGCTCCCCCACAATGCACCGCACCAGCCTGCGCTCCCCCACAATGCACCGCACCAGCCTGCGCTCCCCCACAATGCACCGCACCGGCCTCTGCTCCCCCACAATGCACCGCACCGGCCTCTGCTCCCCCACAATGCACCGCACCAGCCTGTGCTCCCCTACAATGCACCGCACCAGCCTCTGCTCCCCTACAATGCACCGCACCGGCCTCTGCTCCCCTACAATGCACCGCACCAGCCTCTGCTCCCCACAATGCACCGCACCGGCCTCTGCTCCCCCACAATGCACCGCACCAGCCTGTGCTCCCCTACAATGCACCGCACCAGCCTCTGCTCCCCTACAATGCACCGCACCGGCCTCTGCTCCCCTACAATGCACCGCACCAGCCTCTGCTCCCCCACAATGCACCGCACCGGCCTCTGCTCCCCCACAATCCATCGATTAATAATCTGACCCGGCTCCTCGCTGGTTCTCTCTTATCTTCCAGCACATTATATCGCTGGCATATTCATGGATTAGGAAATGCCGGATTAATGGAATTTCAGTCTAAGGTTTACAACTGCCGTCATGGCTTCCATGGCTGCACTTTCTGCGGGCTTCTATGGTATCATTGATATTTTCACTCATTATTATTCCTTCCACTTGTGAAATATCAGAGAACACGGTAAGCAGAGACGACGCGTGTCCTCGGCGTGTACGCTTTGTATGCTGTCACGCTGCTGTGTGGCGCTGGGAGAAGTCAGCGAAGGTCTCGGTAACCTTGAGGAGAGAAGAAACCTCGGAACAATTTCCTATTGATTGCAGAGCATTAAATTAAAGGGCCGGTGGAGATCTTAAAGGCTTCACGCTCCAGCGCTCCTGTTCTGTTCTGCTGCCGCTAAAGCAAAAAAGTGTGAGGAAGACGCCATGAATAATTCACTGGCCGCCGTCTCATGTTTATTTTAGGGCACCTGAACTGACAGGTCCTAGCGATGAGCCGCCTGCCGCAGCCGAAAACCTCCATCATTTAGTGAGGGGTCAATAACCAACAACATGAAGCCTTAGCGGCTCCTACAGCGGAGACGTGACGCCCTCCCGCCGAGCGTCATACGTGAGGGTCATTCTCTGCGGGTCACGACACCGGACCCCACATCTGGCTGCGAAAGAGGCAAACACTTAAGGCTGAATTCACACTGCGTCTGGAAAGCTCCAGTATCCATAGGCCCCCATTCATATTAGCTGTAAGGTAGCCGCCTGCGGTGCTATTCCATACTATATATGACAAACATGGCGGCCTAAGGATGACGCAGCCACCGCAATTCTCCTGACATACACAGCACATCGACCCTAAAACTGACCATTGACTGTACCTTAAAGGGAGCTGTCATTTTTAAATAATACTTAAAGGGGTTGTCTGAGTTATTGAAAAAGTGTGGCCAAATGCAGGGACTGTACAAACATAACATCCCCCCCCCCAATACTTACCCGTTGGACCCCCGCCGCTCCTGTCTCTGGTCACCTGGCTGCAGGGTGATTTGCCTGTAAACACGTGACTGCTGCAGCCAACCACTGGCCTCAGTGCTACAGTGTAAGGTATGTAGCCAGTGATTGGCTGATACCAGTCATGTGTGTATGAACATGTGACCACTGTAGACAGGGGCAGGCAGAGGAACAGCGGAGGCACTGGAAGTGACGTGGGTCCTATGGGGGAGTATGGGTTGTTTTTTTGCTATATTCTTACAGTCCCTCCATAACTCTCCTTTAAAGGGGTTGTCCAGGTTTTGGGGGTTTTTTGGCAACCTCCTTCCCCCCTTCCTGGGACGACCCTGCCTCTGGGTCCCGGCTTCTTTGCTCCCCGTCCTCTTATGCCCAGGTCCCCTGCTGTCAACATCCCATTTGATGCCGCTGCAGCCAATGACTGGTTGTACTGGTAAACCGAATCACAAGGCCTACGACACTGGGATGTTTCTCGGGGTCTTCCATCCATTGATGTAACTTTCTTGCCCACAAGAGAATCCCTAAAAGCGGTGCCCGCCGTCTGCAGCTCGCCGATAGCTCTGCCCCATCTCTGTAACCACACAGGCCAGATGGACACTTTGCCGTTTGCTTCCATTACTTTTGAGAGCGATTTACTCATTATGGTGAAATTTCCCTTTTTTAATAAAAGATGAGAGTAGTAATGGAGCGGGAGGATGGGCATTCCTGTCACATGACGGTCTCAGTAAAGAAACCTCTGACTTTGGGTTTTGAAGTCCATTTATGTTCCACAAATTCCAGGATTTAAAACCGATGACCTATCACGGCACCCCCGATGATCAACTGCTGGAAGGGGTTGCGGTGCTCGGGTGGGCACGGTGGCCTCTTCCTGGGTGATGACATCACGTCCGTCGGTCACATGGCCTTCGTGCGGCTCAAGTGAAGGGGGTTGAGCTGCCACAGCATGCACGGCCTTTATACAATGTAAGACGCTGCAGCCCCTTCATATATCTGATCACGGGGGTGTCGGGTGTCAGACACAGACAGACACACAGACAGACACACTACACACTTTAGGAACTTATCTTAGCGTTAGGATGATATTCACAACTCCCTCCAACCATTATAGCCGGTCCAATAGACCGGCGGGGGACCAGGACATACAGACCGACGGGAGACCGGGACGTACAGACCGGCGGGGGATCGGGACATACAGACTGGCAGGGGATCGGGACGTACAGACCGGCGGGGGATCGGGACATACAGACCAACGGGAGACCGGGACGTACAGACCGGTGGGGAATCGGGACATACAGACCGACGGGGGACTGGGACGTACAGACCGGCAGGGGATCGAGACATACAGACCGGCGGACGAACCGGGGCCAACAGACCGGCGGGGAATCGGGCCTACAGATCGGCGGAGGACCCGGGACGGACAGACCGGCGGGGGATCGGGACATACAGACTGGCAGGGGACCGGGACGTACAGACCGGCGGGGGATCGGGACGTACAGACCTGCGGGGGATCGGGACGTACAGACCGGCAGGGGATTGGGACGTACAGACCGGCGGGGAATCGGGGCGTACAGACCGGCGGGGATCGGGACATACAGACCGGCGGGGGATCGGGACGTACAGACCTGCGGGGGATCGGGACGTACAGACCGGCAGGGGATTGGGACGTACAGACCGGCGGGGAATCGGGGCGTACAGACCTGCGGGGGATCGGGACGTACAGACCGGCAGGGGATTGGGACGTACAGACTGGCAGGGGATCGGGACGTACAGACCGGCAGGGGATTGGGACGTACAGACCGGCGGGGGACCGGGGCGTACAGACCGGCGGGGAATCGGGGTGTACAGACCGGCGGAGGACCAGGGACGTACAGACCGACGGGGGACCGGGACGTACAGACCGACGGGGGACCGGGACGTACAGACCGACGGGAGACCGGGACGTACAGACCGACGGGAGAGCGGGACGTACAGACCGGCGGGGGACCGGGACGTACAGACTGGCGGGGGACCGGGACGTACAGACCGACGGGGGACCGGGACGTACAGACCGACGGGGGACCAGGAAGCAGCAGGGGATCGGTCAATAAAAATTAACTTGCCAGAAAACCGTTAAGTGTGAACTTCCCCAGGGCTGTGCTGCTTTATGTTCAGATTCTTGCAGTAAATGGGGCTGATTCGGCCAGTAACAGTATATAGTATCAGTACTCAGAAGTAAATGCACCCGGTTTTGCTCTTCTTCTGTGTGATTTTAACCCCTACCTGTGACTAGGCCTTAGGGGATTGCACAAGATGCAGGCAGCCTGTAACGCGGACACGCACGTCCCACGTACAGAGATCCTGTGCGGAGGACTCATGATTCATGTGCAGTCGTCGTGTGTGCCATTCCCTTCCACTGGTGTCTCACGGGCACTGGTGGCGCTGAAAATGTGATCAATATTACCATGGAAACACTGCGGAAAGGAAGGGATTGGCTGCGGGCAGACGCTCAGCATTGGGGGGGCAGCCTCTCGTCTGACTTCCACACGGGGAGGAAACTGACAGAGATCCTATGACGGATAAATCCCACGCTATGGATTCCACAGGCAGCGCTCGCCAGCGTGGGGGCGGCAGGTCTAGGAATTCATACAGGACGATCTGTCCCAATGTTTGGCTGCGGTTTTTGTAGTTCAAACTGCGTCGTCGTCTCTGTCAGGTTTCTGCAGGTTCCTTGTGGATACACAGAAGTCACACACAGCACGATATCCGCCTACATCATATGATATCCACAGCTTCTATATATTTATCATGGATGTCCTCACACCTCTGACCCCCTCATAACCTGCCGCACCTCACAAGTAATAATAATACCTGCTTATACTCCAGACTGTAACAGTAACAAGAAAGTATCAACTATGTGCACAGAAGAAGCTTCTCCACCAACACAGAAGAGGATTCTTTACTGTAAGAGCAGTGAGACTATGGACTCTTTACTGTAAGAGCAGTAAGACTATGGACTCTTTACTGTAAGAGCAGTGAGACTATGGACTCTATACTGTAAGAGCAGTGAGACTATGGACTCTTTACTGTAAGAGCAGAGAGACTATGGACTCTATACTGTAAGAGCAGTGAGACTATGGACTCTTTACTGTAAGAGCAGTGAGACTATGGACTCTATACTGTAAGAGCAGTATGGACTCTTTACTGTAAGAGCCAGTGAGACTATGGACTCTTTACTGTAAGAGCAGTGAGACTATGAGTGGACTCTTTACTGTAGAGCAGTGAGACTATGGACTCTATACTGTAAGAGCAGTGAACTATGGACTCTATACTGTAAGAGCAGTGAGACTATGGACTCTATACTGTAAGAGCAGTGAGACTATGGACTCTTTACTGTAAGAGCAGTGAGACTATGGACTCTTTACTGTAAGAGCAGTGAGACTATGGACTCTTTACTGTAAGAGCAGTGAGACTATGGACTCTATACTGTAAGAGCAGTGAGACTATGGACTCTATACTGTAGAGCAGTGGATATGGACTCTTTACTGTAAGAGCAGTGAGACTATGGACTCTTTACTGTGGAAGAGCAGTGAGACTATGGACTCTTTACTGTAAGAGCAGTGAGACTATGGACTCTTTACTGTAAGAGCAGTGAGACTATGGGACTCTTTACTGTAAAGAGCAGTGAGACTATGGACTCTTTACTGTAAGAGCAGTGAGACTATGGACTCTTACTGTAAGAGCAGTGAGACTATGGACTTATACTGTAAGAGCAGTGAGACTATGGACTCTTTACTGTAAGAGCAGTGAGACTATGGACTCTTTACTGTAAGAGCAGTGAGACTATGGACTCTTTACTGTAAGAGCAGTGAGACTATGGACTCTTTACTGTAAGAGCAGTGTGAGACTATGGACTCTTTACTGTAAGAGCAGTGAGACTATGGACTCTTACTGTAGAGGCAGTGAGACTATGGACTCTTTACTGAGAGCTAGGAGACTATGGACTCTTTACTGAAGAGCGTGGACTATGGACTCTTTACTGTAAGAGCAGTGGAGACTATGGACTCTTTACTGTAAGAGCAGTGAGACTATGGACTCTTTACTGTAAGAGCAGTGAGACTATGGACTCTTTACTGTAAGAGCAGTGAGACTATGGACTCTTTACTGTAAGAGCAGTGAGACTATGGACTCTTTTCTGTAAGAGCAGTGAGACTATGGACTCTTACTGTAAGAGCAGTGAGACTATGGACTCTTTACTGTAAGAGCAGTGAGACTATGGACTCTTTACTGTAAGAGCAGTGAGACTATGGACTCTTTACTGTAAGAGCAGTGAGGACTATGGACTCTTTACTGTAAGAGCAGTGAGACTATGGACTCTTTACTGTAAGAGCAGATGAGACTATGGACTCTTTACTGTAAGAGCAGTGAGACTATGGACTCTTTACTGTAAGAGCAGTGAGACATGGACTCTTTACTGTAAGAGCAGTGGACTATGGACTCTTTACTGTAAGAGCAGTGAGACTATGGACTCTTTACTGTAAGAGCAGTGAGACTATGGACTCTTTACTGTAAGAGCAGTGAGACTATGGACTCTTTACGTAAGAGCAGTTGAGACTATGGACTCTTTACTGTAAGAGCAGTGAGACTATGGATTCGTGGGCTTTACTGTAAGAGCAGTGTGAGACTATGGACTCTTTACTGTAAGAGCAGTGAGACTATGGATTCTTACTGTAAGAGCAGTGAGGACTATGGACTCTTTACTGTAAGAGCAGTGAGACTATGGACTCTTTACTGTAAGAGCAGTGAGACTATGGACTCTTTACTGTAAGAGCAGTGAGACTATGGACTCTTTACTGTAAGAGCAGTGAGACTATGGATTCTTTTTACTGTAAGAGCAGTGAGACTATGGACTCTTTACTGTAAGAGCAGTGAGACTATGGTTTACTGTAAGAGCAGTGAGGACTCTTTATGTAGACTATGGATTCTTTACTGTAAGAGCAGTGAGATTATGGACTCTTTACTGTAAGAGCGTGAGAATATGGACTTACTGTAAGAGCAGTGGACTATGGACTCTTACTGTAAGAGCAGTGACTATGGACTCTTTACTGTAGAGCAGTGAGACTATGGACTGGACTCTTTTACTGTGAGACTATGGACTCTTTACTGTAAGAGCAGTGAGACTATGGACTCTTTACTGTAAGAGCAGTGAGACTATGGACTCTTTACTGTAAGAGCAGTGAGACTATGGACTCTTTACTGTAAGAGCAGTGAGACTATGGACTCTTTACTGTAAGAGCAGTGAGACTATGGACTCTTTACTGTAAGAGCAGTGAGACTATGGGATGGTAGGCCTAGGAATTTATATAGGACGATTGTTCTGGAGACGGATTCCTTGATCCAGGCAGTTATTCTGATGCCGGATTTGGAGTTGTGAATGAATTTTATTAGCATGCGGCACGTTGGCTTCTACCTAATGAGTGTCTTCACCCTTCCTCTGGATCCACTCTGCAGGATAAGAGGCTGAGTGGGATGGACAGAGGCTTTCTTCAGACAATGTTACTATACATAAAGCATCTCCACTACTTTTCGCAGCACCTAAAGACGTCACATTAACTGGGCATAAATTATCCTCCGTTTGTTTTCTTCTGACTGCAGAAATTTTACATCAAGAAGTAGAACAGGGCAGGTTTACCAATCCTGTCGACTATGTGTTGTGCTAGTTCCGATGCCAGGGGCCACAGGGGTGGGGGCACCAGGTGTCAGACTCCCACCGATCATGGGGGTGCACATATACAAGTAAGACAATGCCTAATACTCCTTTACTAGATGACCTCCGTTACAGGGCACAATGGAGGAGACAGGGGCTTGGCAATTCGAAGGGTAGTAGATAAGGGTGGAGAAGCAATGCCTTACAAAAGACGGGCTGGGAAGGATAAGGCGAGAGTCGGAAGACGTGTAACTCTCAGTTTCCGTGCAGGTCTCACTATCACATATCACAAGTTTGCTCTGAATTATTCAAGTAAAATAAATGTTTAAGCGGCTGATTTTACGGCTGTGATGGATGTGCCGGAGCCGCCGGGCCGCATCCTGCATCTAAACTCCACTTAATTCTACATAATTCATATTAATGACGCTTCAGAAGGACAATTATTGGGGGAAAGTCTCCGGATCTCATTTATCCCGACAGATGGTATTATTGCTGATTCAACAAATGAGAAACATGAAACGAGCGGGCGGGACGCGGGGAAGCCGGCCGTCTGAAAACTAGGCTGCAGATGGACAGATTACTGGAGATTTTAGTAGACTCCTGTAATGGCTGAACCTTCAGATGCACAATGGTACAAAGTTAGGTGACAACGGCCGATGTTTAGGCGCGTTAGCTGCTCGGCCCATGGTACGTATCGGGCCTGTATTACGTCAGGCTCAATGTGCCGCAAACATCCCTCGCGCCTGCCGCCATCAGACCCTCGTCTCATAAAACCCCTTTAAGATTCTTGCAGCATAGGACAGAGCTGAGGAATCGACATTGTCCCTCCGAGCCACAGATGCTGCGTATTCACTCCACCAGACGTGTAGCTGCTGATGACACCAACAAGTAACCTTCACAGAAGAGCTGCGCCACGTCTAATGCCATCTAACTGTACAGTCTTCTACTGACAAATCCATCAGGTTTATGCACAGACTTAATATTTCCAGTGTCGACCCTTCCTCTTCTTCTGCAGTTCATCCTGGATACCAATTCTTACTGACGACAACCCGTTCTTGCCTAATCCGTGCTTGGAGTTTATCACAATTTCTGGGTTTTTGAGGCCACAGGTTCTCTACGGGATTGAGATCCGGGGAGTTTCCTGGCCATAGACCCAAAATGTCAATGTGTTGTTCATCGAGCCACTTATTTCTCACTTTTACCTTGTGATGTGGTCTCCATCATGCTGGAAAAAGCACTGTTCATCACATTGTACTTCCTGCAGAAGGTCCGTCTGTCCATGAGGTTTTTTCTTGGACAGAAGTGGCTCCTTTGCTGCCCTTCTTGACACCAGACCATCCTCGCCTTACTGTGCAAGCTGAAGAACCCACACCTGCCTGCTGCCATCCCTGAACAAGCTCTGTATTGGTGGTGACCCGATCCCGTAGCTGAATCCTCTTTAGGAGATGGTCACTGGCACTTCCTGGACTTTCTTGATGATCTGATTTTGGGGGGGTATTATCTCTCCTTGAGGGGTGAGCACTGTAATCGTCATGAGGAGACTTATAAGACATACATGCTCCTCTGGAATTCTGGGAAGAAAGGGATGCAAATGAGCTCTTACCAAGCTCCGCCTCTAATGTCACCAGATGTAAGGCAGCTGTCCTATGAGTCAATGTTCAACCCTTTAAACAGGCCTTGAGACGTGACTCGGATATTAAATAAGCCAGCGCCTCATCTGCAGACAGCTGTTTTGGGGTGACTACCCCTCATCAGTGCAGAGCATGTATGGCCTATAAGTCTCCTCAAGCAGAGACAAGTACCCTCCAAATCCTGATTTAGGCCTCTCGCCCACATAAGCCAGTAATCTCTGCTCTACACTGAAGACAGGCAAATGACCCGAAACAGCTGTCAGCAGATGAGGTGCTGACTTATTTAATATCAGAGTCATGTCTCACGGCCTAGTTAAAGGGTCGTACGTTGACTTATAGGACAGTTACCTCTGGTGGCATTAGAGAATGGTTGATTTAGGTGCAATCTTACAAGCAGCAATGTCCTTGCCTCGGAAGCCCCTTATGAAGTAATGATGAATGCACATTTCTTTGGAGGTAACCATAGTTAACAGAAGAAGACGATGATTTCAAGCACCCACTGTTTTAATTCAGTCAGCATGACAGAGTGATAGCAGCTCCCTTCTCCTGAGCTGATGAGAAAGTCACTGAAGTGATGGCAGCTAATCATTTTGTGGCTGTGAAAATAGAGTTTTTGTGATTAAGGTAATTTTCATGGCAAAAAAATGATATTGCAATTAACTGCAAGTGCAATAACTTTGCGGCATACCTCAGAAGAGTGCCACAAATTCATTGCAGTAATATTTGGAAGCGTCCTTTGTGAGCCCCTTCGCACTACAAGGTGTGCGGTGCTGCTGGGACATTGCAATTCATCTGATCGCTCTTCATAACAATCTAGGTAATGTAAACCATAAGAACTGAAGCAGAAAACTCTGTGAAAACCAAAATTTATGCCAGTCTCCAAATTTCTGACCATGGCTGTACATTCAGGAGGACAGGCGAACAACACGGAGCAAGCAGCACCCATAGTGTGTGGAGCTAATACTGGGATTTTCCTATTTTGAGATGGCGTATGGTGGTGCAAGATATGAGTTTTGCCCCCTCTCTCTCGTGGCACACATTTATGGCAGGAAGACGAAAAACTCAACATCAAATATCACCAAACTCAACCGGTTTCCAACAGGTGGAGCGCTGAGCTCGGTCGCACCGACTGAAATGAAAGAGGTAAGTGCAGATCTCCGCTCTGCTACCAGGCCGTGATGACTGGAGGACTACACCGACGACGACAGAACGGATCCAGCAAATATTTACTTCCACTATAGAAGAGGAAATGATTGCGTTTTCTCAGAGATGTAATTTGCATCTAGTTATCTCCCCAGTCACTTCAGAGACGATGAAGCAGGTGGGGAGAAGACGTCGCCCCCGCAAGAAGAGGCGAGGTGAGGAGGCAGCGTCAGCTCTCATTAGTATCACGTAGTCAGCAGATCGCCCGGGCGGTGTTTACACACAGGGTATGTGCCGCCTGCGTCACTCCATCCATGCGCCGTGCTGACCGGGGAATTACAGGCGGCACTTTATGAAGGAATGCACCATAGTCAATCTCATCCTGATCTGCCACATGTAGGACGGGTCTTTAAAGGGGTATTCTCTTCTTAGACAATGGGGGCATATCGCTAGGATAAGCCCCCATTGTCGTATAGGTGCGGGTCCCACCACTGGGACCAGCACCTATATCGAAATCGGAGGGGGGAGCGCTGCACCTGCAGGACTCCGGGTTTCCCGAGGTCCGGCCACCACCAGGCACAGCTCCCCCGCTGCTCCCATAGAAATGAATGAAGGGCGGCTGCGCATGCACAGCGCGCCCTCCTTCAGTTTGGGGGCTCCGTTCTCGATATAAGACAATGGGGGCATATCCTAGTAATAAGCCCCTATTGTCCAAGATGAGAATAACCCTTTAAGGTGGAGAAAGCAATTAAACTTTGCTTTTCCTTTGCTCAGAAAGGTCTCCTTCTCCTTGCTTTATCTTTAGGGCCTGTTCACATGGAGCGGTGGAGGAGCAGTCAGAGCGATGCAATGCACTTCTGACGCAGTTGTGGTTTTTACTGTAAATATCGCCATCGCACTGAACGCTGAATCAAAATAGCATCGCAGTTTTTCTGATTCAGTTTTGACGCGACTTTAACAGCACCACAACCGCTACGTGTGAACATACCTTTATACTTAAAGGGGTCCTCTCACCTCAGTAAGTGCCATTTATCATGTAGAGGAAGTTAATACAAGGCACTTACTAATGTATTGTGATTCTCCATATTGCCTCCTTTGCTGTCTGGATTCATTTTTCCATCACATTATACACTGCTCGTTTCTATGGTTACGACCACCCTGCAATCCATCAGTGGTGGTCGTGCTTGTACACTATAGAAAAAAAAAAAAAAAGCCTCTCTGGTGGCTGGGACCATTGGCACACACATAGGCCGGCGCTTTTTCCTATAGTATGCAAGCACGACCACCACTGATGGATTGCAGGGTGGTCGTAACCATGGAAACGAGCAGTGTATAATGCGATGGAAAAATGAATCCAGCCAGCAAAGGAAGCAATATGGACAATCACAATACATTAGTAAGTGGCTCGTATTAACTTTCTCTCCATGATAAATGCCACTTACTGAAGTGACACGACCCCTTTAAGCAAATCGCCAAGTGGCTAGTCTTTAGGGACACATGCAAGACACCTCAGGACTACTTCTGAGCAGATACAAGGCATCACACAAAGTAGGACAAAGTACATCCGATGGTCATCACACAGACCCCATTATGGTCTCTGGGCCCATCGGGTGCTGTCGGTCTCCTTCCTGTGACAGATCAGGCTCTGCCATTTATGTTTGTTTTTCTGTCCCTGGAACTGAACTGAAAAATGGAACAAAAAAGAAGGAAGATGTAAAAATGGACTTAAAGGGGTTCTCCAAGTTATTTTTTTGTTCTTTGTATGTTTCTAACTTGTCAAATATAACAACTTTCCCATACACTGTGTTTCTAAAGCTGCTGGTTTCTCAGATTTCACTGAGGATCACATGACCTGTGATGTCAGCTTCTCTCCCTGCTCTGTGATGTCTGGTGCACAAGCCTCAGAGATCAGATAAGAATCTGTACAGGAGATGCCACTGTGCTGGCCATGCCCCCCTGCACTGCCTGTGCTGGCCACGCTCCCCTGCTCTGCCAGGCTCCTGCTATCTGCTCTCTCCCTGGATTCCTTCAGATAAAACATTAACCCCTTCAGCCAGAACACACTGAGGACTCAAGGCTTTACAACAGTAGCTGCAGGCAGTGAGGAGACAAATACTGGGCACAGGAGCTGATCTGAATTCTGCAAAGTATTGCACAAGAAAGGTAGGGGGAAGATCCTGTGTGTATCAGCAGTGTCATTGTACAGCTGGGACTTGTAGTCCTACACATACAACATACTGCTGAGTATCCTAGCAGGCAGACATGTCACTCGGGGCAGCACTTGTATTCACTCCCTTTGTAGAGCAGGGAGGGGGAGGGGCAAAGATTGTTATTATTGCAGGTAAACAAAGGCCAGAAGAGAACCAGGGAAATGAGGAAATATAGATTTTTTTTGCCTAAAACTTGCTAAACTTAGTTACATATTGCTGCCCATCAGATTTACAGTGCTATATATTTTTTTTTTCATAACTCGGACAACCTCTTTAAAGAGATCTGCACCAGCACCATTGCAGTCTGTGAGAGTCCCCGCCATTCAGTCCATCCTCGTATCACTTAGGTCTCCACATCATGGGCGCGGTGAGACTTTTGCCATGGTTTTCCACAGTTGCAGAAAAACCATGAAGTGGCTGCAACATGTAAACCGTAATATAAATGTCTGTCTCTGCGGCCGGCAATTAGAGAGAGCGTAATTGTTTTATAGAAAACGGATTGTGATTGTAATCCTCCGCGTCCACCTTTCATCTCATCTGCTTATTAAACACACATGAAAGGTGTCTT
Source organism: Rhinella marina (assembly GCA_900303285.1). Taxonomy (NCBI): domain Eukaryota; kingdom Metazoa; phylum Chordata; class Amphibia; order Anura; family Bufonidae; genus Rhinella; species Rhinella marina. Next base: position 52,097 of record ONZH01018358.1, on the reverse strand, counting down.
CTGCGTTAATGCACTCTATGAGATTGTCGCATTAGTCACGATCACGGGCGGCGGGCCGAACGCTCGTCTGAAGCCATCGCTCTAAGGGAACTTCAACTTAATTCCAAATTACTGCGTGAAATCAAGAGAAAACGAAGGAGCTGAAACAGGAAGAAATACAGAAGACGAGTCCTGACAAGTCCGCCACGGAGAGTAAAGAGTTAAAAGGGCCTCAGCATCTGATTCTCTGTCTCTTACGTGAGGCCATCTTGATCTAGTGGCCAGGATATTGTGGACCTCCTCGTGCGCCCCGTTTCGTGTCCACAGGTAAACAATATGTCAGACGCTGCTTGGTACAAAAAGTCATTTTTCAAGGATTTTTTTGACTGTTGGGTAGATAAGCCTTTCTTTGGCCACAGAGCTGCATCTAATCAGCACCACAGACAGGGCGGGCAATCCGTGGATACCAGACACGGCCACGTGCAGTATAACTAAGTATCAGCTCTGACACCAGCGAGGTCCACATGGAGATGGCAGCAACACTGGACTGGACTGGGGCACAGCCCTCTCACCGGCGTGGTCTCTATAACCAGACCCCATGTGGGCGCCTATAAAACCCTTCTGAATATTACAGACTGTGCCACGGCTGACCAGTGAATGACATGATGAATGTACCCGCAGATATCACTGAGGCTGACCAGTATGGAGGATGGAAATCCTAGAGAACAGCTATGGGCGACTCTGGTAACTGGAAGTGTTATGTGCATTTACTAAAGGCACATTAACCCCCTAACTGTTTTATCAGAGTCCAGCTGGGGCAGTGTGAAAAGTAGCTAACTGGACTGGAGGGGGGAGGGCTGCTTTAGATGGTGATATCTCCTGAATGGTAGCACCTAGAAACATGCAACTGGTCTTATATGAAAGCTGACAGCCCAGGCTTTCATACAAGACCAGCTAAAGTCCAAGCAACAGAGGGGCAATCACTGTTAGAAATCAAGTCGGGAATAATTGGGAGTAAAACCTGTTTTCACTTTCATTTTCAGCTGCATTCACAGCGTCCTGATTTCTATCAGTGATATCTTCCTCTGTCCTGAACATATTGCTGTCATTTTGATATTGTCTGAAAGCTTGGAATGTCAGCTTTCAAACAAGATCAGTTGCATGTTCCATTGAGGAGGTAGCAGCATCTAAAGCAGCCCTCCCCCCTCCAGGTAGCTACTTTTCCCACTGCTGGAGCTGGACTCTGGTAAAACAGTTAGGGGGTTAAAGGTGTTTTCCAACTTCAATGTGTTGGGGTTTTTTTTATCACAATTTCACCCTCCCCCCCACCAGCAGGACCTATTCAGGAAAGTATACTGACCCGCTCCGGGACACTCCTGGAAGTGCCATTGGGGTCACTGCTGAGGCCAGTCGCTGGCTGCAGCGGCACATATCACCTCATCCATGTCTGAAGTTTACATGTGGGGTCTAAAGTGCAGTGAAGACAGAGCCATATCAGAGTGTCGGGGAGCAGGAAAGTATACGTCCCATGACGGGTCCCACTGAAGGGGGGGGGGCTGCTTTAAATAAAATTTTAAAAAAAACACAATGAAAAAGGACATGCAGTTTATTTTTCTTGCCTTTTTTGTGGTGTTTTTGCGTTAACACATGTAAAAAAATTTTGCCACAGAGAAGGGGGTGAAAAATACCACTGATCAACAATCAACCTGCCACTTTAAAAAAGCCATGGACACGAAAAATGAACTTACGTAAGTTAAAAAACAAAAACACTAGCAAAAAAAATGCATGAGCGTCCTGCGTTTCATACTTCCCACAGACGGACAGCTCACATCTGGAGTTGTGTTTTTACTAAACAAAAATAGCAAAAGAAAATGCATATGTGCAACAAAAGCGTCAAAAACGTTAGAAAGATGTCAGCGATGTGTGAATCCAGCCTCAGCCGGCTTCACACCACATTCACCCCGCGGCTGCACACATCTGCCATTGACTCCGAATCCGTTCTGCGGGACGGATGCGGACATGTTCATTTCAATGGGGCCACAAAAGATGCGAACAACACACCACGTACTGTCCGCATCTGTATTTCCGTTCCCTGTCCCTGCAAAAAAGACGCAGCATGTTCTATTCGTGTCCGTATTTTACAGATTCATTGTCCATCATATTACACGCTGCTTGTATCCAGGGGTTATGACCACCCTACAATCCAGCAGAGGTGGTCGTGCTTGCACACTATAGGAGAGAGCTCTGACTTAGGGCTTGTTCACACGGCCATTGTGCGGCCCGCATATGGCGGGTCTGCAATACACAGGCACCGGCCATGTGAACCCCGCATCACGGATTGCGGACCTATCTTTTCTTAAATGGGTCCGCAATCATGGAGATGCGGTGCGGTGCAGAACGGAGGCACGGATCAGAACCCACGGAAGCACTACAGAGTGCTTCCGTGGTGTTTCTGTCCATGCCTCCGCACCGAAACAACATAGAACTTGCGTAAGGATCGCGAATCCCATTGAAGCAAATGGGTCCGTGATCTGCATGTGGAAGCACCACAGAAGGTGCCTGCGCACTGTGGACCGCGATTTACGGTCCGCAGCACGGGCACGGCCACACGACGGCCATGTGAGTAAGCCCTTATGTGCTGCTCCCGTGGTCCCGGCCACCATAAAGGTCAGTGCCTTTTCTTACAGGGTGCAAGCACGACCACCACTGCTGGATTACAGGGTGGTCGTAACCTCTGGATATGAGCAGTGTATAATGTGATGGAAAAATGAATCAATATGGACACAATACGTTAGTAAGTGCCTTGTATTAACCCCTTCCCGACCAACACTGTACTAGTATGATGGCACAGCTGTGTGGTGTCTGCTGTTTCACAGCTCTCCACCGGCATTATTGTATTTAACACTTTAGATGCCGTGGTCAATCCTGACATGACGGCATCTGAGCATGTGCAAACCTGGAAGCGTGCGCTTCTGTGTATGCTCCGGCTCGTTCAGTGACAATCGGAGGAGCCGGAGCTTGTGTGCAGCAGCCCCCGTCATAGAGAATGAGACAAGCCTGCTGCTCTGTGTTTCCTATGGAGCCGTCGCCTGTAATACTGAGGAAACCAGTACGTTTCTCATAGACTCCAATGATAATGCTCTGCATTCTATCAGCAATCTAATGAATGCTTCTTATACTTCCCTATGGGAACTATTAAAAAAAAAAAGTGTCAAAAATAAATAAAGTTTTTAAAAATTAAAAAAAAATTAAAAAAATAAAATAAAATACAAATTCAAATCACGCCCCTTTCCCCCCTTCCCGCCCAAAAAATACACATTATGGGTAACGCCTTGTGTGAAAACGCCCATATAAGGTAAACGGAGAAACCGAAAAAAACATCAAATGCCCTCACACAACTCCGTACACATAACCATCTAGAAAAAAGGCAACAGGGGTCAGAATACGGCGACAAAAAAATTAAAACAGATTTTTTCCAAGGTTTTTATTATTTTATCAGTCTCAAAACGCAGGAGAAACTATACATATAAGGTATCGCCGGACTCGTACTGACAAGAAGAATGAAAGTAACTGTCAGTTTTATCCCACATCGAACGTCGTGAATTAAAATAAAAACAGTAAAACCGGGCGGAATTACTTTTTTTTTTTTTTTACAATTCCACCACATTTGGATTTTTTTTCTGCTCCTCACTTCATCATATGTAAAACTTGTCCTGCAAAAAACATCCCTTGAGGAAGCAGACTGCGAAACGCGCGTCGGGGTGTGGACTGGTGCCGCGTTGTGGAGGGATTATTTATTTGTCTTTTGGTTACTTTCTGTCATACCGTTACTTCTTGTATACAACGCCTCTTTTGGCGACTATGACCTTTGAACTCTACAGAGTTTGGTGTATTTGGATAGCGCTTGCACTGTACTTGTCCCCTCACTATGCTCCACCTCTCCAATGGATTTTAACGGATTTTAATCTTTTGTGTGTTGCCAATCATTGATTTACTAAGATATGTATCAATCATCTTATCTTGTGTCTGTTAATTGCTCACAATCCGTATCCAGATTGGTTATACATGTTGCAATTATATATGGTTTGAGGTTACTTTGATGGGAAAAGTTTTTTTTTTGTGTACCGCAAAAAACAGCCTTCATACGGTTATGTGAATGGAAAAATAAAAAAGTTATGGCTCTGCAGAGGAGAGGAGTGGAAAACGAAACGAAAAAACCTCTGGGATAGAAAGGGTTAACCTTGTCTTCATGATAAACGCCATCTTCTGCAGTGAGACTACCCCTTTATGAGGTGAGTAATGCTCTACTACACCCCTGTATACACGGCTGCTGTGAGCGCTAGGACGCTGTCCCCGGTACAGTATACACCGGGAGAACAGACGCCACGTGTGACGGCGCACTTACACCAGTCCTTGTTTTCAGGGTTTTGTCACCTGTTTTTTCCCCCTTGATTATTTTACATCATTACATAGCCCTATTAGAAAGCCTGCAGGTGCTGTTACTGCCACAATGACAAAAACATGGTAAAAAAGACCGCATGTAAATACAGCCTAAAAACTCCCCGCTACAATGTAAAAGCTGCCCGAGGACGGTGCGTTACCTACACATTCCTAATCGCAGACTTCCGTGTTTGGCGATAAGTCTCTTATTACGCTCCTTATGCTCATTATAGGATAACACACGACTCCGCACACGGACACGACGTCTGCCCGGCGAGGTGAGTCAGCCCGAGCCGCCGCAACCAACAGAATGAAATGTGATAGAAATAGGTCAATACTCGTCTGATAAAGGATCTCAGAGAGATGGCGTCAGCGGGCGATAAAACTAGAACCGCACCTAGTAACGTGGACGTGAGCTGAATGTAAAGTACCTGCCGCTGAGGAGGGAGACGACCGCCACATCCAGATCCTGCTACGTTTTAGTCCCCTGGTAATACGGCTGTAAGATCTATTAACCCGATAAACTGTACTAAGTGTTATTTTTAATCATTGTATTTTTGCACCCAGTTACCCCATTATGGGTGTGACGTTATCACAAGTGTCTCAGAATGAGGGAATATAACTGGAGATGGGAAGGCCGCCACGCAGGGTCTGTGCTGGGTGGTGGCACTACCGTCACTGTGGTGATATTAGTGGCTTCAGCTGCGCACCACACATCTCCACGGGGGAGACTTCCAGCAGAGGACACGACCAAAGCAGTAACTAGGACGCTACAGACAAGGCCAGACGTCTGGGACATACAATGGACTATTGGCTTCTCCACTGCTGTGTCATCTGCTGTCTCCTAACGATACAGACTCTAGATTGTCAGCTCTGTGGACCGGGTATAACAAGCACATCCAACAATCCCGGTAACATCATGGGGCGTAACTGGGTATCACCTTAAGAGTCCGCAGCAGTCATTACTAGAAGGAAGCTGCTCCCACATAAATGGATTTAGTCTCCACAGCAACATTCGGTTCTCCATAAGTAAAAATCACACAATTGATATGACTGCCACTCAGCCTTAAAGGGGTATTCCAGCACAAAGAAAAATCTGCGGCTGCACGAGATGAATAAAAAAACAAAAAACTAAGGCTACACGTACACAGCTGTGAAATAAAATGTGAAATAAACTGTCCATTTTTGATGGACGTTTTTCCCCTGATGCCTTTCTGAGAAATGGATGTTAAAAACGGACCAGTTCAACTGTATAGGGGCAGTCGGTGAGTGAAAAACGGACAAGATCCTATTTTTTGCCGTCTGTTATTCAATGGCTGTCAAAAAAACCGCCGTGTGAATAACGTCACAGATTACCATTCGTCTTAAAATGGACGTGTGATGGCCGTTAAAAAAATAGTCCATCATACATCCGTTTTTCACTGTCGTGTGCATGTAGCCTAGGGGGTCCTAATCTAAACCATGGGCGTAAACAAGTTCTAAAATTTGGATTAACCATTAGTTACGGATGTCTGCAGCAAATATGCAAGAAAAATGTCACTGATTTTAGAAAACGTCCGTGGTTAACCCATTCTTCTCTGTACGAAGTATTGGAGGAGATTTATTAAGGCTTCATCCCGTGCACCAGAGTGAGAAGCGCCCAAGTTAGGCCCCTTACAGACGAGCGTGACACACGCACGTCTCCCGCAACGCATCGACTGGCCTGAGCTCCCGACACTGTCGGGGTCACATAGCATTACACTGACTTATGATGCTATGTAACCCTTACAGTTCTGGAATGTGTTGGATAACGCTGACATAATGCTGTTAGTGTTAACCATTACATTCCAGAACTGTAAGGGTTACATGGCATCATAAATCAGTATAATGCTATGTGACCCCCGTCAATGCCGGGAGTTCAGGCCCAGTCGATGCATTGCGGGAGACGTGTGTGTGTCACACTCGTCTGTAAGGGGCCTTAGACCTCTTTCAGACGGGCGTGTCCTGTCGAGTCTGATTTCTCATTATGGACACAGCTTGTTTTACTGGAGTGCACTGCTTTATCATTTACTGCTACAGGATTATACTGACATAATGCTGTCAGTATAAAGCCCCATTCACACGTCAGTGTTTCACGGATGTGTCCTGTACGTGTTCTCCGCGGACAGCACACGTCCCCATTCATTTTGAATGTGTGTGTTCAGACATCATTGTTTCATCACGGTCCGTGGTTCCGTTTTTTTAGCACGGATGCATGTCCTATCTTGATCCGTGTTCCCGGATCCTTCACGCCCATTATAGTCTATAGGTCTGTGAAAGCCACAGATTCAACACGGATGCCATCTGTGTTGCATCCATGTATCACGGATCATTAAGAAGAGATGCTTTGAAAATTATTTTTCAGCTTTTCAGTGTCATTGAAACACGGATGCAACACGGACAGCAAAAAACGGACCCACAGACCCAACACGGATCCTTCACGGACAGCTTCACGGATGCCTCACTGACCACCTGCTCACTGATTTGAGCACGGACACGGACGTGTGAATGAGACTTAATTCAGTAGATACAAGTGATGCAGAGACACACAGCATTATAAATCATTATAAAGCTATGCGCTCCTGTGAAACAAGCAGTGTCCACAACGAGAAATGGCGCTCACACACGTGAGTTCCGCACAGGACACGCTCATCTAAAGGAGGCCTTATAAAGAGGCAGATGCTTCTGAATTGCAGTAACGAGGCACGTCTCTGACCCTCTATGCACCAGCTAAGGGTTGGTGGAGACCTGACCTATGGGGTTACGCCACTTTCTGGGGTACGTTATAGTAAACATGGTGAGCCATGTAAGGCTCCGCCCCATCCTGCTAAGCCACACACCTTTTCTCGCCACTTTAGAAACTGGCAAAAAGTTTAAAAAGTCGCAAATTATGGTGAAAATGTGGTGTACCCCAACTTTTTGTGACTTTTTTTTTTTTTTTTGTAACAAAAGTGACATTAAATCATTAGTAAATCTCCCCGAACTGGGTTTTTAAAATTTCAGCACACAGGAAATAGTGGACGTCAAACCTCCCTGAAGACTTTGGGGAAGATTTATCAAACTGGTGTAAAGGAAAAGTGGCTTAGTCGCCCATAGCAACCAATCAGATTCCACCTTTCATTTTTCAGAGCTGTTTTGGAAAATGAAATCTGAGTGGAATCTGACTGGTTGCTATGGGTAACAACGCCAGTTTTCCTTTACACAAGTTTGATAAATCCCCCCTGGTCTCAGCCTGTCGATAAGGCCCCATTCACACGACCGTGTGAATGGGGCCGTATCTATTCTGCAATATTGCGGAATAGATGCGACCCCATTCACCTCTATGCAGCTCCGTGCCTCGGCTCCGATGAAGCATGTCCTATACTTGTCCGCACGCACGGACAAGAATAGGCATTTCGAATGGGGCCGCCCGGCGTGTGTTCCGAGCATGTGGAACACACGCCGGGTGGCCCCCGTGTTATTGTGGGTCCGCAATAATGTGGACCTGCAAAAATACAGACGTGTGAATGGGGCCTAAGAGACATCTGTAAATACTAAGGTTCTCAGTAGAGATGAGGGAAGGTGTGAACATCTGTGCTGCCGGTGTCTCCTCGATGGCCGTATGTCCCAGACACAACAATGGAGGCTGAAGGAGAGACCCATCTAAAATGATGCCAGGTAACGAGGCTCTGTAATCTCTCCAGACAACCTGCTATACGACTTACCTGTCTGAGTCCTCTTTCACCACGAAATATGGAGCAGAATGGCGGTTGGTCTTGACTTGGTCAGAGCCCTTGTCTCCTCCGTCCAGCTCCTGCTCCAGGGACGAGCTGGTGCTCCCTTCCCTGCTGATGTTGCTGCCCCGTCCCGGGCTGTTTTCGGTCGATGCTCTGGGGGACTCTGTGTTCTGTTTCAGGGTCTGTAGTTTGGCTAAGGGGATGATATCACAGTTTTGTGGCCGGTGCCAGACTGTCCTCTGGGTGCTCGCATTGTAGTAGTAGAATCGCGATGTATTGGGGTCAAACAGTTCCCACCACTGATTCTCGTTGGTGCGTTTTATCCGGACGCCGGACGGCGGATCCCAGACACACTCCCCTGTGATCAGGTTGGCGTACATACACTCTCGTGTCCGCGGCTCTATGATCTCGACCCATTCCAGCCTACAAAAATATGCAGAAAAAAATCCATTAATTTTTATCTCCAACGACTTCTCACACGTCTTTAACGTCACCGCTCCTGCGTCCATTACTATAAGAATAGAACTTTTATAAAGGCGTCTTAAATATAAACTCTTGGCCAATTTCATCAAACTGTTGAGTTTTTTCCCCGAGCTGCGCAGTGATTTCTATATCTATATTGATCCAGTGCACGGTCCCGGTCCCTTACATAATGTTCCCAGGCCTGGAGTGGATTTACTCTCTGCCTGCTGACAAACAGAGACTTATTCACACTTCACAGACTCGGCAGATGGTGCACAGAGAGACACAGGGCTCTGCAATGGGGGAGGGGCGCAGGCGTACACTGATTTCCCAGGTTTAGGACTTTTTATAGACTCCATGCACAGAGATCAGTGATCCTTATTTTCAGGAGCTCGTGGCATCAAGTTGTTTTATCTAGTCTCTCCCATTTGGTTATAATATTTTATATTAACTCGTTCATGCTCTGGATGTTTGAGGATCAAGCTACGTGTTACCCCGAAAGATGGGGTACAAACTTGACCATTTTACATGCAGATCACTAAATCCTGTATTATACTCCAGAGCTGCACTCACTATTCTGCTGGTGCAGTCACTGTGTACATACATTACTTATCCTGTACTGATCCTTAGTTACATCCTGTATTATACTCCAGAGCTGCACTCACTATTCTGCTGGTGCAGTCACAGTGTACATACATTACTTATCCTGTACTGATCCTGAGTTACATCCTGTATTATACTCCAGAGCTGCACTCACTATTCTGCTGGTGAAGTCACTGTGTACATACATTACTTATCCTGTACTGATCCTGAGTTACATCCTGTATTATACTCCAGAGCTGCACTCACTATTCTGCTGGTGCAGTCACAGTGTACATACATTACTTATCCTGTACTGATCCTGAGTTACATCCTGTATTATACTCCAGAGCTGCACTCACTATTCTGCAGGTGCAGTCACTGTGTACATACATTACTTATCCTGTACTGATCCTGAGTTATATTCTGTATTATACTCCAGAGCTGCACTCACTATTCTGCTGGTGCAGTCACTGTGTACATACATTACTTATCCTGTACTGATCCTGAGTTACATCCTGTATTATACTCCAGAGCTGCACTCACTATTCTGCTGGTGCAGTCACTGTGTACATACATTACTTATCCTGTACTGATCCTGAGTTACATCCTGTATTATACTCCAGAGCTGCACTTACTATTCTGCTGGTGCAGTCACTGTGTACATACATTACTTATCCTGTACTGATCCTGAGTTACATCCTGTATTATACTCCAGAGCTGCACTCACTATTCTGCTGGTGCAGTCACTGTGTACATACATTACTTATCCTGTACTGATCCTGAGTTACATCCTGTATTATACTCCAGAGCTGCACTCACTATTCTGCTGGTGGAGTCCCTGTCTACACTCCTGACTGTACATCACCCCTCCAGGAACACAGATGACCAGAGCGAGCTCTGTGCTGGGACATTTCAGCAGTGAGTGCAGCTCTGGAGTGTAATACTGCACCAGTCTGACAGTCATTCTCCTAAAGCCATGTTACTGTGCACAAACCGAGGTTCCCAGTACGGTGTGGAGCTGGTATCAGACTGTCTCTATTACACAACTGGTTCCCAGTACGGTGTGGGGCTGGTATCAGACTGTCTCTATGACATTACTGGTTCCCAGTACGGTGTGGAGCTGGAATCGGACTGTGTTTCTATGACATTACTGGTTCCCAGTACGGTGTGGGGCTGGTATCAGACTGTCTCTATGACATTACTGGTTCCCAGTACGGTGTGGAGCTGGAATCGGACTGTGTCTCTATGACATTATTGGTTCCCAGTACGGTGTGGGGCTGGTATCAGACTGTCTCTATGACATTACTGGTTCCCAGTACGGTGTGGGGCTGGTATCAGACTGTCTCTATGACATTACTGGTTCCCAGTACGGTGTGGAGCTGGAATCGGACTGTGTCTCTATGACATTACTGGTTCCCAGTACGGTGTGGGGCTGGTATCAGACTGTCTCTATGACATTACTGGTTCCCAGTACGGTGTGGGGCTGGTATCAGACTGTCTCTATGACATGACTGGTTTCCAGTACGGTGTGGGGCTGGTATCAGACTGTCTCTATGACATTACTGGTTCCCAGTACGGTGTGGGGCTGGTATCAGACTGTCTCTATGACATGACTGGTTTCCAGTACGGTGTGGGGCTGGTATCAGACTGTCTCTATTACATTACTGGTTCCCAGTACGGTGTGGGGCTGGTATCAGACTGTCTCTATGACATGACTGGTTTCCAGTACGGTGTGGGGGCTGGTATCAGACTGTCTCTATTACATGACTGGTTTCCAGTACGGTGTGGGGCTGGTATCAGACTGTCTCTATTACATGACTGGTTTCCAGTACGGTGTGGGGCTGGTATCAGACTGTCTCTATTACATGACTGGTTTCCAGTACGGTGTGGGGCTGGTATCAGACTGTCTCTATTACATGACTGGTTTCCAGTACGGTGTGGGGCTGGTATCAGACTGTCTCTATTACATGACTGGTTCCCAGTACGGTGTAGGGCTGGTATCAGACTGTCTCTATGACATTACTGGTTTCGCAGTACGGTGTGGGGCTGGTATCAGACTGTCTCTATTACACGACTGGTTCCCAGTACGGTGTGGGGCTGGTATCAGACTGTCTCTATGACATTACTGGTTTCCAGTACGGTGTGGGGCTGGTATCAGACTGTCTCTATGACATGACTGGTTTCCAGTACGGTGTGGGTCTGGTATCAGACTGTCTCTATGACATTACTGGATCCCAGTACGGTGTGGGGCTGGTATCAGACTGTCTCTATTACATGACTGGTTTCCAGTACGGTGTGGGTCTGGTATCAGACTGTCTCTATTACATGACTGGTTTCCAGTACGGTGTGGGTCTGGTATCAGACTGTCTCTATGACATGACTGGTTTCCAGTACGGTGTGGGGCTGGTATCAGACTGTCTCTATGACATTACTGGTTTCCAGTACGGTGTGGGTCTGGTATCAGACTGTCTCTATGACACCAGTGCTCGGGGCAGTTCTTCTGCTTCCTGGAGTTAATGCTATCAGATATCACTGTGAGGTGACAATTCCTGATACTACAGACAATTATAGCAGAACCCGAGGTAAAGCTCAGACTTGTATCTAATCCCACAGAGGTCACCGCTGTTATTGGAAGTCGTAGCGGTTTATTAAAGTGCGGAAGAAACAGATGAAAGTAGAGACATTTCAGAAAGGTGTGCGGCCGATCCCCCGCTGCCCAATCATCGAACCCCAACACCATCTGCATTTATGGTTTCTGCTGGGGGGGTCCTGGTGTTGGTGAAGGTAAGAATACCGCAGTCTACAGCTGGACCCGACCACACCGGGCTCTGTCACATCCGCCATACAGCAATCTACCGTACAATACGCGTCGATGGGGTTCTCCAAACATCAACTAAGTTTGGCGGGAGAGTGGAATTTCCGCTGCCGATTTCTTGTGGATTTTGGGGCAGATTTCACTCTATACATTGTAATGGGTGAAATCTGCTGGGATATTGTGGGTGCAGGATTTCTGTAGTTCTGCGGTGAGATCCATCAGATGCAGAGTTACAGACAGTATGGATGTGGGCTCCTGTATTAAACACATTGGGGGGCATTTTTGACCATTTTTACACTGGTTTTTGGTTGCACAACCGTTTTTGTGCAACTTTTTGAACGGGGCCTCCGCTCTGAATGGACACAGAACCTACGCAGGTCAGGGACGGGTCTAGTTCTGCACAAGGTGCATCTCCCGCTGGGAAAGCCGATGCAGAAGGCGGACACAAAGGCCGGACGGTGTAAATGACCCCCTGATCGCAGCGTCTGCTGTTGTCGGGCAGTTTATTGATTTAATCTGACAGATTTATCAGGATAGAAATGACTTCAGAGGACGCCGTGATTTACAGCAGAATTTACATCGATCAATCTCGTTAAAGAAATGCATTTTTTATTAGCGGGAATATAAAACCTGTGAGCGGGGGGGAAGAGGCCGACACCGCGCGGGGCTATCCTGCAGTATGGGGCCGATCCTAGCATCCACCAGTCCTGCCAGTCATATTCCAGTATGGTTCAGTCTCCGGAGAGCGAGGCCAACACCGCGCGGGGCTATCCTGCAGTATGGGGCCGATTCTAGCATCCACCAGTCCTGCCAGTCATATTCCAGTATGGTTCAGTCTCCGGAGAGCGAGGCCGACACCGCGCGGGGCTATCCTGCAGTATGGGGCCGATCCTAGCATCCACCAGTCCTGCCAGTCATATTCCAGTATGGTTCAGTCTCCGGAGAGCAAGGCCGACACCGCGCGGGGCTATCCTGCAGTATGGGGCCGATTCTAGCATCCACCAGTCCTGCCAGTCATATTCCAGTATGGTTCAGTCTACGGAGAGCGAGGCCGACACCGCGCGGGGCTATCCTGTAGTATGGGGCCGATCCTAGCATCCACCAGTCCTGCCAGTCATATTCCAGTATGGTTCAGTCTACGGAGAGCGAGGCCGACACCGGCGCGGGGCTATCCTGTAGTATGGGGCCGATCCTAGCATCCACCAGTCCTGCCAGTCATATTCCAGTATGGTTCAGTCTACGGAGAGTGAGGCCGACACCGCGCGGGGCTATCCTGCAGTATGGGGCCGATCCTAGCATCCACCAGTCCTGCCAGTCATATTCCAGTATGGTTCAGTCTCCGGAGAGCGAGGCCGACACCGCGCGGGGCTATCCTGCAGTATGGGGCCGATCCTAGAATCCACCAGTCCTGCCAGTCATATTCCAGTATGGTCAGTCTGCGCGGGGCTATCCTGCAGTATGGGGCCGATCCTAGCATCCACCAGTCCTGCCAGTCATATTCCAGTATGGTTCAGTCTACGGAGAGTGAGGCCGACACCGCGCGGGGCTATCCTGCAGTATGGGGCCGATTCTAGCATCCACCAGTCCTGCCAGTCATATTCCAGTATGGTTCAGTCTACGGAGAGTGAGGCCAACACCGCGCGGGGCTATCCTGCAGTATGGGGCCGATTCTAGCATCCACCAGTCCTGCCAGTCATATTCCAGTATGGTTCAGTCTCCGGAGAGCGAGGCCGATCTCAGGGAAGACTTCTGAGAACCAAACCCAGATTGTACAGGAGGGGAAGGATAATGTGGTCGCACAGTCATGTCGGGTGGTAGGGACTCGTCTCATGGTCCACGGACAGACACCACGAGAACCTATCCTCAGCATCATTCCGACACCTCGAGTGTCCTAGGTCGCCATGAAGATCTCGGCTGGAAACCATTGGTCACCGGTGAGATGCCACAGATATGGAGGCTACCAGTTGGTCTCAGTAAAGGCAATGTAACCCGGACATGACAGTCACAACCCCGCGTCCTGGACACCCACCCGCCCACGTCTCCTCGATTTTTATATATTTGGGGAAACTTTCAATGCTGTTTTTTCTTCTATTTCCGGCACTTTTTCAGCCCCTATTATATTAGATAATGGAAAATCAATCACAGCGACCACAGGGGATGGAAACTATCACTCATCCTGGAAACTCCAGCGCGGAGGCCTCCATGATAGCGTCCTATCTGTACGCGGGGTCAGACTGGAGGTGACAGCTGCATTGTGTGGAGGAGAGGCGCGATACGTGAAGATCTTCATTAGGGTGGGTAATGGCTTCCGGCAAAGCTGCACATTAACTGGGAGTGTCTGGGATAGTCCGAGCTCATCCCGAGGAGGAACGAGCAGTAATCCGGCAGCGTCTTATATCACTGTCACCCAGCAATGCTGGAGATGATGTCAGTGCACTGCACTCCGCGTGATAAATACCGCACATCCCTGCGAAGACGGCGCTTCATTAACAAAAAGCATTTGCAGGGTTTATAAGAGCCAAAAGCATCGGGAGCGGAGCCAGGAAAGTGGAAGTGCAAGAAGGAAAGTCACTTCTTGACCCGGGCGAGCATTTATATTAAAGGAGATGCACGATCAAGAGCCCATCCCCCCATCGTGTCCCTACAACACGACCAGTGGTGGGGGCGCCCGTCATACAATCATCCTTGGTATTTCTATGCGCTGATACAAGTCACAAGCTGTACACAGCACATACACAGCACATACACAGCACATACACACCACATACACACCACATACACAGCACATACACACCACATACACACCACATACACAGCACATACACAGCACATACACAGCACATACACACCACATACACAGCACATACACAGCACATACACACACAGCACATACACAGCACATACACAGCACATACACACACAGCACATACACAGCACATACACACACCACATACACAGCACATAACACAGCACATACACACACCACATACACAGCACATACCCACCACATACACAAGCACATACACAGCACATACACAGCACATACACAGCACATACCCACCACATACCCACCACATACCCACCACATACACAGCACATACACAGCACATACACAGCACATACACACAGCACATATACACAGCACATACACAGCACATACACAGCACATACACACCACATACACAGCACATACACACCACATACACACCACATACACAGCACATACACAGCACATACACAGCACATACACAGCACATACACACAGCACATACACAGCACATACACAGCACATACACACAGCACATACACAGCACATAACAGCACATTACACACATACACACACATACACAACATACACACACATACACACATACACAGACATACACAGCACATACACACACATACACACCACATACACACACATACACACACACATCACATACACAGCACATACCCAGCACATACCACCACACACAGCACATACACAGCACATACACAGCACATACACAAGCACATACACACACCACATACACACACATCACACACACCACATACACACACACATACACACAGCACATACACACAATCACAGCATACACACACACCAGCACATACAGCACATACAACACAGCAAATACACCAACACACACACACACCACAATCACACAATACACACACACATACACACACCACATACACACACAACATACACACACATACAACACACATACACACATACACACACACCACATACACACACACACATCAACATACACCACATACACACCACCACATACCACACATACACACACACACACCACATACACACACCACATACACACACACATAACACAGCCATGTCCACCACATACACACACCACATACACACAGCACATACACACACCACATACACACACCACATACACACACCACATACACACACCACATACACACACCACATACACACACCACATACACACAGCACATACACACACCACATACACCAGCACATACACACACCACATACACACACCACATACACACAGCACATACCCACAGCACATACACACACCACATACACACACCACATACACACAGCACATACACACACCACATACACACAGCACATACACACACCACATACACACACCACATACACAGCCCATATCCACCACAACACACACCACATACACAGCCCATGTCCACCACATACACACACCACATACACAGCCCATGTCCACCACATACACACACCACATACACACACCACATACACACACCACATACACAGCCCATATCCACCACATACACACACCACATACACAGCACATACACACACCACATACACACACCACATACACACACCATACACAGCCCATGTCCACCACATACACACACCACATACACAGCCCATATCCACCACACAGCTGCTGGGACGCCTTCACTTATTCGGTTGCAGAAATTTTCTGTGACTGAAAATCAGTTCCATCCATTGGAATGGGGCTGCCAGGAGGAGAAGTGCATGGATTTCTGCAAGCTCTACATGAATGTAACAGAATTAAGCTGATTTCAGTCACAGAAAATTTCTGCAACAAAATCTACGGTGCGAAGAGGCCCTCGGGTGAACAGTAGATTGGCCAACAGCTGTTCATTCCAACACCCAAGCACATGCATGCTGGCCTCGGCTGAGCATGCATGTGTTCTAAATGAGGAGTAAGCCACTGCCAAACACTTCTGACCTCGGATTCCCTGTGAATAAAAGTGTTGGATATGTTAAAATCCAGTAAATGTCGGGGATGGGAGCGGAGTTGGACCACCCCCATACATGTTAGATAGGAGTCCTGCCATCACTTTTAGCAAATTTTTGGTACAATCTCCAAATTCACAATTTCTACTATTAACCTTCCATCTACGACAAAACACTAATTCGGCAGAGCACAGACTGGGCAGTGCTGTCAGGAGGACCTTGGAGCAGACTGACTCTCCTCTGCATAGGTCATCAGTATCTGAGCGGTGGCGGTCCGACACCCGGGGCACCCGCTGATCAGCTTTTTGAGAAGGCCGCGGCGCTCCTGTGAGCGGTATGGCCTCCTCTGTGCTGTACTTTATACAGCGGCTGTGCTTGGTATTGAAGTGAATGGGGCTGAGCCGCTCCTGGGCCACGTGGCCTGAGATGGCGAGTCCGTGTCCGTGCTCAAATCCGTGAGCAGGTGGTCAGTGATGCATCCACGAAGCTGTCCGTGAAGGATCCGTGTTTCACTGACACTGAACAGCTGAAAAATTATTTTCAAAGCATCTCTTCTTAATGATCCATGAAACACGGATGCAACACGGATGACATCCGTGATTTTCACTGACTGATTGACTATAATGGGCGTGTGGGATCCGGGAACACGGATCAAGATAAGACATGCATCAGTGCTAAAAAACGGAAGCACGGACCGTGATGAAACACTGAGGTCTGAACACACACATTCAAATGAATGGGGACGTCTGCTGTCCGAGGAGAACACGTAAATCACATGTCCGTGAAACACTGACGTGTGAATGAAGCTTTATACTGGTGAGCGTTCTTATTGCTGATCCCATCATCTCACGGACACATGGACTGACTGGGAAGGGCGTATACCGTATCATGGTCCCTCCCCACTACAGTGCCATGGAGCGGTGTCCGGCAGAGGTGCGGTCCCTGGGTACGGTGCCAGGCCCTCCATGACACTGTTCACACCCTCCTGCCTGTCAGTACAGCGGAACATAAGGGAGATGGAGAGCAATCTGCCGAGCATTATGTTCTACCAAAATCTGCTCCTCTGGTTGTTGTTTTGCCAGTTTACTGAGATCTGAATGTTCTCTTCCTAAAAGCCACTTCACACGACCGTATGGAAATCCGTGCGTATTCCGGATAATATACCCCTCAGTACTGAACCAGTCATTCATCCAGGTCTGCAGGTGGATTCCTACCCTCCTGCATTAATGTGTGTAATGTCTGCATTTTCTTCCCAGAAACTCGGACACACTGCGGATTTCATATACTGACGGAAATGATACCCCCATGTGGGTAGTCCTATTCATTAACATTAGCAGCAGATTCCGGTTCATAAAATCCAAGACATGTATGGCTCCAGAGCTGCACTCACTATTCTGCTGGTGCAGTCACTGTGTACATACATTACTTATCCTGTACTGACCCTGAGTTACATCCTGTATTATACTCCAGAGCTGCACTCACTATTCTGCTGGTGCAGTCACTGTGTACATACATTACTTATCCTGTACTGATCCTGAGTTACATCTTGTATTATACTCCAGAGCTGTACTCACTATTCTGCTGGTGAAGTCACTGTGTACATACATTACTTATCCTGTACTGATCCTGAGTTACATCCTGTATTATACTCCAGAGCTGCACTCACTATTCTGCTGGTGCAGTCACTGTGTACATACATTACTTATCCTGTACTGATCCTGAGTTACATCCTGTATTATACTCCAGAGCTGCACTCACTATTCTGCTGGTGCAGTCACTGTGTACATACATTACTTATCCTGTACTGACCCTGAGTTACATCCTGTATTATACTCCAGAGCTGCACTCACTATTCTGCTGGTGCAGTCACTGTGTACATACATTACTTATCCTGTTACTGATCCTGAGTTACATCTTGTATTATACTCCAGAGCTGTACTCACTATTCTGCTGGTGAAGTCACTGTGTACATACATTACTTATCCTGTACTGATCCTGAGTTACATCCTGTATTATACTCCAGAGCTGCACTCCACTATTCTGCTGGTGCAGTCACTGTGTACATACATTACTTATACTGTACTGATCCTGAGTTACATCCTGTATTATACTCCAGAGCTGCACTCACTATTCTGCTGGTGCAGTCACTGTGTACATACATTACTTATCCTGTACTGATCCTGAGTTACATCCTGTATTATACTCCAGAGCTGCACTCACTATTCTGCTGGTGCAGTCACTGTGTACATACATTACTTATCCTGTACTGATCCTGAGTTACATCCTGTATTATACTCCAGAGCTGCACTCACTATTCTGCTGGTGCAGTCACTGTGTACATACATTACTTATCCTGTACTGATCCTGAGTTACATCCTGTATTATACTCCAGAGCTGCACTCACTATTCTGCTGGTGCAGTCACTGTGTACATACATTACTTATCCTGTACTGATCCTGAGTTACATCCTGTATTATACTCCAGAGCTGCACTCACTATTCTGCTGGTGCAGTCACTGTGTACATACATTACTTATCCTGTACTGATCCTGAGTTACATCCTGTATTATACTCCAGAGCTGCACTCACTATTCTGCTGGTGCAGTCACTGTGTACATACATTACTTATCCTGTACTGATCCTGAGTTACATCCTGTATTATACTCCAGAGCTGCACTCACTATTCTGCTGGTGCAGTCACTGTGTACATACATTACTTATCCTGTACTGATCCTGAGTTACATCCTGTATTATACTCCAGAGCTGCACTCACTATTCTGCTGGTGCAGTCACTGTGTACATACATTACTTATCCTGCACTGATCCTGAGTTACATCCTGTATTATACTCCAGAGCTGCACTCACTATTCTGCTGGTGCAGTCACTGTGTACATACATTACTTATCCTGTACTGATCCTGAGTTACATCCTGTATTATACTCCAGAGCTGCACTCACTATTCTGCTGGTGCAGTCACTGTGTACATACATTACTTATCCTGTACTGATCCTGAGTTACATCGTGTATTATACTCCAGAGCTGCACTCACTATTCTGCTGGTGCAGTCACTGTGTACATACATTACTTATCCTGTACTGATCCTGAGTTACATCCTGTATTATACTCCAGAGCTGCACTCACTATTCTGCTGGTGGAGTCACTGTGTACATACATTACTTATCCTGTACTGATCCTGAGTTACATCCTGTATTATACTCCAGAGCTGCACTCACTATTCTGCTGGTGCAGTCACTGTGTACATACATTACTTATCCTGTACTGATCCTGAGTTACATCCTGTATTATACTCCAGAGCTGCACTCACTATTCTGCTGGTGCAGTCACTGTGTACATACATTACTTATCCTGTACTGATCCTGAGTTACATCCTGTATTATACTCCAGAGCTGTACTCACTATTCTGCTGGTGCAGTCACTGTGTACATACATTACTTATCCTGTACTGATCCTGAGTTACATCCTGTATTATACTCCAGAGCTGCACTCACTATTCTGCTGGTGCAGTCACTGTGTACATACATTACTTATCTTGTACTGATCCTGAGTTACATCCTGTATTATACTCCAGAGCTGCACTCACTATTCTGCTGGTGCAGTCACTGTGTACATACATTACTTATCTTGTACTGATCCTGAGTTACATCCTGTATTATACTCCAGAGCTGCACTCACTATTCTGCTGGTGCAGTCACTGTGGACATACATTACTTATCCTGTACTGATCCTGAGTTACATCCTGTATTATACTCCAGAGCTGCACTCACTATTCTGCTGGTGCAGTCACTGTGTACATACATTACTTATCTTGTACTGATCCTGAGTTACATCCTGTATTTTTCTCCAGAGCTGCACTCACTAGAGATATTATGGGGATGAGGACGTATATACGAGCAGTACAGAACGCCCCCTACTGATCCCCAGAGCTGACAGTCATAGATCACCCTCTCAGGGTCTGGTGCGTTTATCTGGCCATTTCAATTCTATGGCAGAAGATGATGATGATCGGCAGACGGGAGGCTACAGCCGAGTCAGTACGAGAGGGTGGAAAACTGAGGAACAACCCTGAGAGGAACGATGGCCGCCATGACTGCAAGGTCGGGCAGGTCCCTGGAAGGACCCTCCGGTGGGCGCCGTCTCTGGCACCGGCCTCCATCTTTCATGTGATGGTAACGTTTTTTGTATTTTCCCTGACACGCTGGTGTGAACCGGGCCTGACGGGAGCCTCGATCTTCCCAGAAGTCACAAAAACACAAAGAGCCTGGTAAAACCTGAGAACAATATCTGCACAATGCCGCGTCTCAGGAACGCCAAGGTTTTCTATTCAGCAGCCGAGTTGTCATGGTAACCACGCACGGCAAACTGCAGAACGAGAGTTACTTAAAGGGAGCTGGCAGGTGGAAGAGCAGGATCGGGGAGGAAACGTCCATGTGTGAGGTTACTGGTCATACGTGTAGACGTGTGTGTACGGTGACTGCGAACACATGAGATACAGGCGTGTGCATGGTGATTGCGCACACATGAGATACAGGCGTGTGCACGGTGACTGATCACACACAAGATACAGGCGTGTGCACGGTGACTGCGAACACATGAGATACAGGCGTGTGCACGGTGACTGCGAACACATGAGATACAGGCGTGTGCACGGTGACTGCGGAACACATGAGATACAGGCGTGTGTACGGTGACTGCGAACACATGAGATACAGGCGGCCGTGACTGCGAACACATGAGATACAGGCGTGTGCATGGTGATTGCGCACACATGAGATACAGGCGTGTGCATGGTGACTGCGAACACATGAGATACAGGCGTGTGCACGTTGACTGATCACACACAAGATACAGGCGTGTGCACGGTGACTGCGAACACATGAGATACAGGCGTGTGCACGGTGACTGCGAACACATGAGATACAGGCGTGTGCACGGTGACTGCGAACACATGAGATACAGGCGTGTGCATGG
Source organism: Rhinella marina (assembly GCA_900303285.1). Taxonomy (NCBI): domain Eukaryota; kingdom Metazoa; phylum Chordata; class Amphibia; order Anura; family Bufonidae; genus Rhinella; species Rhinella marina. Next base: position 30,350 of record ONZH01018358.1, on the reverse strand, counting down.
TGATTGCGCACACATGAGATACAGGCGTGTGCATGGTGATTGCGCACACATGAGATACAGGCGTGTGCATGGTGACTGCGAACACATGAGATACAGGCGTGTGCACGTTGACTGATCACACACAAGATACAGGCGTGTGCACGGTGAACTGATCACACACAAGATACAGGCGTGTGCACGGTGACTGCGAACACATGAGATACAGGCGTGTGCACGGTGACTGCGAACACATGAGATACAGGCGTGTGCACGGTGACTGATCACACACAAGATACAGGCGTGTGCATGGTGACTGCAAACACATGAGATACAGGCGTGTGCATGGTGACTGCAAACACATGAGATACAGGCGTGTGCACGGTGACTGATCACACACAAGATACAGGCGTGTGCACGGTGACTGATCACACACAAGATACAGGCGTGTGCACGGTGACTGCGAACACATGAGATACAGGCGTGTGCACGGTGACTGATCACACACAAGATACAAGCGTGTGCACGGTGACTGATCACACACAAGATACAGGCGTGTGCACGGTGACTGCGCAGACAGGAGATACAGGCGTGTGCATGGTGATTGCGCACACACACAAGATACAGGCGTGTGCATGGTGACTGCGAACACATGAGATACAGGCGTGTGCATGGTGACTGCGCACACACAAGATACAGGCGTGTGCATGGTGACTGCGCACACACAAGATACAGGCATGTGCATGGTGACTGCGCACACACAAGATACAGGCATGTGCATGGTGACTGCGCAGACACACAAGATACAGGCATGTGCATGGTGACTGCGCAGACACACAAGATACAGGCGTGTGCATGGTGACTGTGAACACACAAGATACAGGCATGTGCATGGTGACTGCGCACACACAAGATACAGGCATGTGCATGGTGACTGCGCAGACACACAAGATACAGGCATGTGCACGGTGACTGCGCAGACACACAAGATACAGGCGTGTGCATGGTGACTGTGAACACACAAGATACAGGCGTGTGCATGGTGACTGTGAACACACAAGATACAGGCATGTGCATGGTGACTGCGCAGACACACAAGATACAGGCGTGTGCATGGTGACTGTGAACACACAAGATACAGGCATGTGCATGGTGACTGCGCAGACACACAAGATACAGGCGTGTGCATGGTGACTGTGAACACACAAGATACAGGCATGTGCATGGTGACTGCGCAGACACACAAGATACAGGCATGTGCATGGTGACTGCGCAGACACACAAGATACAGGCGTGTGCATGGTGACTGTGAACACACAAGATACAGGCGTGTGCATGGTGACTGTGAACACACAAGATACAGGCATGTGCATGGTGACTGTGAACACACAAGATACAGGCGTGTGCATGGTGACTGATCACACCCTGAAGACAAGGACTCGTGGACACAGCACTGCGGCAGATCTATAATACTGCACCCACACAAACCTACAGGCCCACCGGGTAAAATCCTGGCATGTTCCATCACTTGGCACATTTGGCTGTGCCAGCACCCGGACCAGGGCGTTCTGGCAGAGGTGACCGATTATAACGGAGGCGCCTCCTGTTCTTACAGATATGTCAGATTGCTGTATAACCTGCAGATGTGTCAAGGAGTTCAGGTCTGGTCTGATTAGACGCTGGGTCTTGTCACAAGAGGACATTAAAGTGCTTCTCCCACTGCCCTATAAAAAGGCTCTCAGAGGCTACTTTTGGGAAGTTTACCTATTTGTGAGGGATCTGCTAGACGTGCCGCTATAACGCACTTGAAGACATTTTGCGCGGTTGACAGATTCTAGCCTAGATGACAGGAGGTGTGGAGAACACTCTCAGCAGGATAATGCTCGCCCCCGGACACAGCAATGTCTCCTCCAGATTACACTTCCTTGGATGCCGGTCACCAGATTTATCACCAGGCCCAGCTGTGACATCATGGCTGCCAGTACAGTGTCTGTCTGTGGTCTCCGTGGCCTTGTGCTTTCTTTTCTGTCCTGGTTGGAATGGTCAATGGTTTTCATGAACCATAGACTTCTATGGGCACGCCTGGTCTGCAAAGTGGACTGAGAGTAGTACCTGTCTCCACTGTCTTTCCACTGACCGGGGGGATGGGTGAGTAAACGCGCTATAATCAACGGATACGTGTGCGATGTGATATATATGTGAGATATGACGTGCGGCCAGGCTGTGGAATCCACATGCACATCAGCTCTAACTGTACAGGTGCAGCCCGGCAATTAGTGGTAATCTGTGTGCGGATCACACGGTCGGACGGCACCGCGTTCAGGCACCGTAACGTAATTACCTGAGGATTCTCTAACGCTGAATTACCTATTTACCAAGATACCAGGATGGAATAAGATACCACGAACACCTGTGATTTCACCTCAATGTGGATACAACTGTCTATACTCACCATTTACAATACGCGGTGAGGTCCATACGTAGTCTCCACGCCGCTCAGGTCCTCCGCGCTGCCCCATCTTCCGGTCCCTGCGCTGTTTACGTCCGGGTGGCCATGGTCACATGCACGGCTCCAGCGCTGATGTGCTGCTTTTGGGCAAAATTTAAAGAAGAACTCCCACAAAAAAATGTTATTCCATGTCCTGGTAGAAATGTACATGATGTAATCTGTAGTGAATGTCATTTTCTTACCAGTGGCTGTATTTGTGAGTTATATCTCCCTGACGTTTCTCATCTGTGTCATGTGACCCGGAATCAGACTCACCAGATAACACAGCATCTTATGTGTGGACAGGAAGTCTAATTTTCTATGTATTCCTATGGGAGCCTCACTCTGAGTCTCATAGGAATGAATAGAGCAGTGACTGGCTTCCTGTCCTGGGTCAGTTGGAGGTCAGAGAGTTGGTCACATGACCCAGCTACAATTAGAAGAGAGGGGATAGCTCATAAATACAGTCTCTGATGAGAAGATTACATTCACTACAGATTACATCATGCACCTTTCTAACAGGTCAGAGAATAAACATTTTTGCGGGAGTTCTTCTTTAATTATTTTCTTTCCAAATTCTTGAACTTCTTTGTGCTGCAATTCCTCGCAGATTTCAAGATCTGATTCGCAGCGTCCGACGTCCTGAATCAGCAGAACGTGCAGCAGACGGGGCGAGCTGCAGAACTGCATGTGGCGAGGACCTTTCCCCTCTATGCTCCTATATGACGCTTATGATATGGATACTGTAGGGAAACGCGCGCATGTCACCTGCACAGGGAAGTCTCTTACAGACGCACAATCCAATCAGTCAATGCCAATCGAAGGCGCAGATGACAATTTTTCATACAGCGGCACATGTAGCGCATATTAATAAAAACCTCAGTGCGTCAGGCGGAGGTGGCGTGAATATAGGAGATGACGCATTCAGATCACACAGAACTGCAGGCATCCGATCGGCAAAGCCTCCTTAGTCGGTGATGACAGAGCGGCCATTAATCAGGCAGTAATTAGAGTGTAACAGGCGCATGCGGCCGGTCGTTATCCCTCGCCCTAATGAATGGCAGAGATTGAACTCCTGACAAAAGGAATGTTTATTTAAGCCGTGCGGATCGGTGTACAAACAAATTAATGAGCGGCGGGGGAGGGGGTCCTGGAGCCCCCCGGGGTCCTGCACTCAGGTACATGGGGCCCTCCGTTAGGTTACTGCTGTATTGGGGGAGGACGCTCTGGGCCGTGTAGTGACTCAGTGTAAGACGGAGAATCCAGAACAATGAATAATGCGCTAATTAAGAGCCTCGCTGGAACTAATCGCTTATGGAATAAAATAATTTCCTTGCATCTGTTTAAGCGGCCGTCCTCCGAGACCTCGCCGTGTCGTTTACGCCGCATCGCTCGGCCCCGGCAGTTATCCATCATTCCAGGGCGGATCAGGCAGAAGTGATTTGTAAGAGATCCCAGCGATGATTCTGAGTGAGGGATGATGGGAGTGATACGCTGGGTTACCTCCTGCTGATCGCTGGCCTAGATTTCAGGCAAAACTTGTCATTTTTGAAAAGTGGCAAGTGCGGCGTAAAACGTGGGGAAGTGGCAAATCTTTTAACATGACGGGCCTTGCGGAAATATGTGCGACTTTTCTACACCACAGCAGCGTCATGGAAGCGTTAATAAATTCCACCCTTGGGAGCGACAGTGTGATTAGATGGTGAGCTTCTGGCGGCAGAGATGATGGGAGTGAAACGCTGTATAAGGGCCGATTCAGAAGAAAGACGGTCATGTGCGGGTGCTGTGCGGGTGCTGTGCAGGTACTGTCCGGGTGCTGTGCAGGTACTGTCCGGGTGCTGTGCAGGTACTGTCCGGGTGCTGTGCGGGTGCTGTGCAGGTGCTGTGCGGGTGCTGTGCAGGTACTGTCTGGGTGCTGTGCGGGTGCTGTGCGGGTGCTGTGCAGGTACTGTCTGGGTGCTGTGCAGGTACTGTCCGGGTGCTGTGCAGGTGCTGTCCGGGTGCTGTGCAGGTACTGTCTGGGTGCTGTGCAGGTGCTGTGCAGGTACTGTCTGGGTGCTGTGCGGGTGCTGTGCAGGTACTGTCCGGGTGCTGTGCGGGTGCTGTGCAGGTACTGTCCGGGTGCTGTGCAGGTACTGTCCGGGTGCTGTGCAGGTGCTGTGCGGGTGCTGTGCAGGTACTGTCTGGGTGCTGTGCAGGTACTGTGCGGGTGCTGTGCGGGTGCTGTGCGGGTGCTGTGCAGGTACTGTGCGGGTGCTGTGCGGGTACTGTGCGGGTGCTGTGCGGGTGCTGTGCGGGTGCAGGACAGACAGCGCCCGGACTGAAAGTCAAAGGGCCAATTCATATCTGTCATTTCCTGCACAGACCGTCGCTCCGTGCTGAGAAAATCGTATCATGCACCACCCAGCCCCAATTTTCCCACAAGAGTCATTGGGGATCATTTATTAAGGTCGTCTGGCATAAAAATAGTCTCAAAGGGCTTTTTCACGCCAAGTATGACAGATGGGAGGATGGGAACGGGTGGGAGCGAAACGCTGGCCCTGGCACATGGATTACTTCTCTTAGAAACAAGCGAAAAAGTAGACTAAAAACTATGCCAGCCAGGCGGACGGACTGCCATGTATGCGCCTAATTTATGACGAGATGCACACCTCATCATGAATTAAACAGTGTACTATGACAGCGCACGGGAGACAATGAAGAGCGGCGTAAAAAGCCGTCTTAGTAACTGTCCCCCATTCACGGTCTGAATACGTCTGCATACGCCCAGGACGAGCTGTAATCAGGCCGCTTCTCGGTACGGATTCAGTCTCCAGTTACATTCTTCTGAGGGATCATGCACGCGACCGTATATATTTTACAGTCCGCAAAAACGGATCCGCAAAAAATACAGATGACGTCCGTGTGCATTCCGTATTTTGCGGAACGGAACAGCTGTCCCCTAATAGAACAGTCCTGTCCTTCTCCATAATGAGGACAATAATAGGACAGGTTCTATTTTTTTTGCAGAACAGAAAGACGTACGGAAACGGAATGCACACCGAGCAACTTCCGTTTTTTTGCAGACCCATTGAAATGAATGATTCCGCATATGGTCTGCAAAAAAAACGGAACGGACGCGGAAAGAAAATACGTTTGTGTGCAAGAGCCCCGACCCTGTGAATATCAGGACTGCCTTATGGTTGGTTTATGACAGCCTGCGGCCCTGGCACACACCGGCCCGTCTCTGCGGCTGGCACTGGTTTCCCATGAACAGGTCACGGACGATACATTCAGCGTCAGCCGACCATTCATTGTGATGAGCCGCCATGAATGCTCTGCTGCTAATAATTCCCGGTCTACGGGGACAGGATTTAGATGTTATCCATGCTGTTTGAAGGCAGATCACAGCCAATCCCAGGGAGCTCACAAAGCTCCACATCGAAACACTAAACCCCCCATTTCTCCAGCCTCAAGATTCCCTTTCAAGCCGCACTAAGCGCTGACACTGAAGGAGGCGTTAATCATCCATCAGAACGTAGCGCGGGAGTGCAGATCTACTTATAGGGCGCCAGAAACACCCGGATGGCACGTGGCAATAGACGGCGCCCGCTATGTGCCCGATATACGGGACCATGAGACATCCGGCCATGCTTCCTGAAGCTTCAGTCCCATATTTTATTCAGACTGATAGTCCTTCCACATGTCCTGCCGCCGCCGCCGCCGTCCCCCACGTGCCACACGACTTTCTATGAAATACTCCAGGCCGTACGCCCACTCTTGAGACAGGACAAAGCCACTTGACCCATTCCCAGTCTTCAGCTGAGGCTGGCAGCTTGTCTAAGGCTGTGTTCAGACAGAGCGCTCCTGGTGCACTTCTTGCCTCGATGCCAATAGCTGTTTGGCAAAAACTTCATCCATTTCACTGTTAAATGTGGTAATGTCAGTAGCGGGGGGACTGCGGCAATTACTGGTAAAACTGATGGGCCGTTCTCGCCCTTTCCACTGGTACTTCCTCCGCAGTAACTGGGAATGAATGGCCGCTCTTGTAATCCAAGCTCAAGTGCAACAGGACGGGGTCGCCCACACAGAGAGGCCTTCTGTCCGCTCACAGAGGGAATCCCAGGCAGATGACCCCCTATCCGTATACCAGGGGGCTGTGCTCATGAGACAAGGATCCCCAGACTTACCTGCAGTGTAGTGGTAGTGAATGACCCCCATTGTGCAGGGGGTGCAGTAATCTAGATGTGAATAATGTGTTTGGGCTGCACCGTGTAGTCCGCCCTGACGATGCCTGTACACGGTGAAGCGCTAACTACATGCAGATTACAGCTTATTTCTGGGCTGTACACATAACCTGACTATTAGCGGTAACCTGCACGTGATTACCGCAGTCGGCGCACTGTGTACAGGCGCTCTACGCCAAATGCACATGCTGTGTGTTACACCCAGAAAATCTGCAGCGTAATACGGCACCCGCTACGAAGATGAGATTTCTAAAATCTCATCTAGAAGGTGCAGAAACCGATCTACAGTGAAAGGGGGTCATTCACTAAGAGCGGTGTCCGTTACTCCTCTTTTGCACTGGCTTTGCTGCCGGAAGACGTGCATAATTTATGACGGAGCAGGCGCCTCATCATAAACTGGGCGCACCTTCAGAGGTCCATGCAACTTAGGGAAAAAAATATATATAGTAGTTTTTTGCAAACATATACAAAATATTACTGTACAGCATTTAAAAAGTCACAAAAAGGGGATCATGCAACATTTTTATGCCAAAAACTGGCGTCAAAATGTTTGGAAATGACCCCCAAGCTTTCGAAATTGTGAATTGTTGGTGTAGATTTTCTGTGCAGATTGCAGAGGGTGAGATCTGAGGCAAATCTGCAAGTAACACGTGAACATTTGATGCAGATTTTTTGTGGAAATGCACAGAAAACCTGCATAAACTACACCGCCATGTCCGTATCCTAAGGGGTCATGCACACGACGTGTGACACCAGCTCACTACCATTAGACCCTATTGTAGATGTATTCCCAGTCATGCGGCCATCAGCTGTATGTGACGAGCTATCCACAAGACGTATGGCTGCTGGGACCCCTACCGCCTCACATTGGAGCAGAGCATTGACAGTCTATGGGACGCGCGGGCACAGCGGATTGTGATGTCATCACTCACGCCTGCACAATGCATTTAAAAGGCTCACACAGAACTCTAAATCCTCCATCAGCCTGCAGCGGGTTTTACATCAGTCATCCTCGTTCCATCCACAGTCAGTGCAGGGTCTCCATGATCTAGGCAGCGCGTCGCTCTCATCCTGGCCTGTGATCTCTCCAGCACACGACATGAGGATGGCGCCGGCCGTCTCCATAGCAACGCTGCAGAGGGCGAGGTGCAGGCTACACGACAGATCAGTAATGCACCGCTCTCTGCACATGGAGGGAAGGATCTACAAATGTGTGTAGGAGCCGTAAGGATGACTTGTCCTTAGAATAGGTCATTAATATCAGATCGGCGGGGGTCTGACTCCCAGCACCCCACCAATCAGATGTTTGCTCTCGAGATCTGGTGCACCCTACCAGGAATGGGACCCCCACCCACCTGATATTGATGGCCTATCCAAAGGCAGGGCATCAATAGTAATACCTATGGGTACGCTGATACATCTGACAAGCTGTGCCGGCAGAGGAACCGCCTCAGTGCTTTTCACCGATCCACAGACTTCAATGGGTGTGTTTGGGCCACAACAGAGCCGGTCTGGGTGGTTCTTCCACTGATCCGCAGTCACTGAAAAATCAATGATGTCTAAATAATCACATTAAAATAGATGGTGACGTGTGCTGTCCGTGATTCACTGACGTGTGAGCGAGGCCTAATCGCCATATAATGGGCAGAAACGCGGCAGTACACACATGATTGCTGCTCTGGAGGTGATTCCTCATGAGCTGCATCTCACCGCCCGGCACAAATCTCCCACATCATGTGTTTAATACACAAACGCCAATGATGTATAAACTTCTGAGATTAAGGAGGCAGAACAGAGAGCGCTTAATAATTTCTGTAATTGCCCTCATTTTCCTATTCTGTCATCAGTAGAAAGAGGAGGGGATTAGCAGCTTAAATACAGTTATTAGGCTCAGAAAACCATTACACAAGAAGCCCCGATTATTATAAAGGATGTGGATCCCTCCGCATTAATGTCAGCGGTCCGTGACTCCTTACAGGGTCTTATCACATCCCTGGACGAGGTACCTGATGGGCCGGGATCATAGGAGTCTGTGGAGGCTGATCTGAGGCCCTGCGATACCTCCGGCCATCACCGCAGCCATCATCAGCACAAATGTGCATCAATAAAACCCAATGAGCCGAGCGATGAACTGACAATACTCGGCCAAGGCCTCCTGCCGCAACTGATCATTACATATATTAGGAATCGCCTGAAGTACGACCCCAGCAGCCCCCGAGTCTGACCCACTGCTAATGGGTTCATGCCATGGTCACGTTAACCCTTCCAAGCCCCTGCCATCTTCCCTTTTGTGTTTTCGTTTTTCACTCCCTGCTTCCAGGAGACACAACTTTTATTTTTCCGGTAATTTGTTCCAGGCCACGGGACGATCGCTCTGACGATCATATGTTCAACTTCCTATAGCGACTTACTAGAGGAGCAAAAATAATTTTTTTTAAGTGTAAAAAAATTCTAATCGCCCCCTTTCCCCTTAAAGGGGTATTCCCATCTTAGACAATGGGAGCATATTGCTATTTTCGCCAGCCCCAGAGAAATGAATGGAGGGCGGCTGCGCATGCACAGTGCGCCCTCCTTCACTTTGGGGGCTCCGTTCTTGATAAAGGTGCCGCTGGGACCCGCACCTATAAGACAATGGGGGCATATCCTAGCGATATGCCCCCATTGTATAAGATGAGAATACCCCTTTAAGGCTGCATTCACATGACTGTGTGATGTCCGTGCCCGTTTAGCGAAGCACAAACCAGGAATCTGCAATATACGGGCATCAGCTGTGTGCACCCTACATGGTGGAGCCGCGATCCGCAAGATGCAGCCAATTATTGGGCATGTCCTATCTTTGGCGGAGCGGAGTCACGGACCCAGAAGCAGACGTGTGAGCTTCTGTGTGTTTCCGGGTTCGTGCCTCTGCACCGCAAAAGATAGGACAGGCCCGATCATTGGCCGCATCTTCTGGACTGACTACAATGGAGCCAGGTGAACGCAGCCTAATAAAAGTAAAGAAAAAGATCATTTTACTATTAAAAATCTGAGTGTGTTTATCCCATATGGTGAACAGCGTAACAGAAATAAATGTAAATGGATGATTCACCTTTTTTCATTGCTTTACCTTCCAAAAATTTGTTAAAAATTGTGAATAAAAAGTGATGAAAAAGTCATAAACACGTCAAAACATTATAACTGAAAACTGCAGATCGCCCCACAAATAACGAGCCGCGCGCAGCTTTGTAGACATAAACTGTGGAGGAATTGCCTTTTTCCCCAATTACACCACATTTGGACACGTTTTCCAGCTCCCACTACATCGTACCCAATATAAAAGGTCCTCGACATAAAGTGCAACTTGTCCCGCAGTGAACAAGCCCTCAGCCGTCTATGTCAACGGAAAAATAAAAAAGTTATGGCTCCAGGAAGGCAGAGAACATGAAAATGGATAACTATTAGGTGGGTGGCGGTCCTACTTCTGCGACCTCCGCCCCTGCAGCCCCCCTGAAATGAACAGAGCGGCTGGTCTGGCGTGCACGTAGCCGCTCAGATAGGTGACCGTTGTACTCCGATATCTCCGAATCTACCACAGAAATTAATGAAGCAACCAGTCGCTCCAGTCAATTCAGGGAAGCTGAAGGGGATATGTGGACCCCGCTCCCCGATCTCATAGTCATCCCCTATCCTGTGCATAGAGGATAACTTCTAGGGAGGTGCGCAGACATTACAGTAACGGCAGCACACACCTACGGCTTTGGACTTTACTGCAGGTGGTTAGAGTTAAAGGGGTTATCCGGCATCTAAAATATCCCCCCCTTCCCCAGTGCAGGTAAGTATAATCCATACAAGAGGCCCAGTTGTATGGATTATACTTACCTGCTCCCCGGCACCCTCATCACTCCAGATCCCTGCGCGGCCGCCGCTGCATCTCCTGCGCTGGGCATATGAAATCTGCGGCATGTCATTGTATGCCCCAGAACCTCCACATGGAGCGAGTGAAATCCAGACATTTTCAGCGCACTTTATGTAGTTTTTTTTTTTGGCGTTTTCTTGCTGTAAAATCCAAAGCCAAGTTTCACACCACAGTTTCACTGTACCGTGGACGTACACTTACACCTCATCTCTCTGTGTAGGATGCACCCCAGGGCGTACACTGAAACAAGGCTCAGCTCGGGTAAGCAAGACAAGATCAGATCATATTCTGAACATTCACTGGCAGCAAGCAGAAATGACAGCACGGTGGCTCAGTGGTTAGCAGTGGTTAGTGGTGGCTCAGTGGTTAGAACTGGTTAGTGGTGGCTCAGTGGTTTGCAGTGGCTCAGTGGTTAGCAGTGGCTCAGTGGTTAGCAGTGGCTCAGTGGTGGCTCAGTGGTTAGCAGTGGTTAGTGGTGGCTCAGTGGTTAGTGGTGGCTCAGTGGTTAGTGGTGGCTCAGTGGTTAGCAGTGGTTAGTGGTGGCTCAGTGGTTAGTGGTGGCTCAGTGGTTAGAACTGGTTAGTGGTGGCTCAGTGGTTAGCAGTGGCTGAGTGGTGGCTCAGTGGTTAGCAGTGGTTAGTGGTGGCTCAGTGGTTAGCGGTGGCTCAGTGGTTAGCAGTGGCTGAGTGGTGGCTCAATAGTTAGCAGTAGTTAGTGGTGGCTCAATGGTTAGCAGTGGTTAGTGGTGGCTCAGTGGTTAGCACTGGTTAGTGGTGGCTCAGTGGTTAGCACTGGTTAGTGGTGGCTCAGTGGTTAGCACTGGTTAGTGGTGGCTCAGTGGTTAGCACTGGTTAGTGGTGGCTCAGTGGTTAGCACTGGTTAGTGGTGGCTCAGTGGTTAGCAGTGGTTAGTGGTGGCTCAGTGGTTAGCAGTGATTAGTGGTGGCTCAGTGGTTAGTGGTGGCTCAGTGGTTACCAGTGGTTAGTAGTGGCTCAGTGGTGGCTCAGTGGTTAGTGGTGGCTCAGTGGTTAGCAGTGGTTAGTGGTGGCTCAGTGGTTAGCAGTGGTTAGTGGTGGCTCAGTGGTTAGTGGTGGCTCAGTGGTTAGTGGTGGTTAGTGGTGGCTCAGTGGTTAGCACTGGTTAGTGGTGGCTCAGTGGTTAGCAGTGGTTAGTGGTGGCTCAGTGGTTAGCAGTGGTTAGTGGTGGCTCAGTGGTTAGTGGTGGCTCAGTGGTTAGAACTGGTTAGTGGTGGCTCAGTGGTTAGCAGTGGCTAAGTGGTGGCTCAGTGGTTAGCAGTGGTTAGTGGTGGCTCAGTGGTTAGCAGTGGTTAGTGGTGGCTCAGTGGTTAGCAGTGGCTCAGTGGTTAGCAGTGGCTGAGTGGTGGCTCAATAGTTAGCAGTAGTTAGTGGTGGCTCAATGGTTAGCAGTGGTTAGTGGTAGCTCAGTGGTTAGTGGTGGCTCAGTGGTTAGTGGTGGCTCAGTGGTTAGCACTGGTTAGTGGTGGCTCAGTGGTTAGCACTGGTTAGTGGTGGCTCAGTGGTTAGTGGTGGCTCAGTGGTTAGAACTGGTTAGTGGTGGCTCAGTGGTTAGCAGTGGCTGAGTGGTGGCTCAGTGGTTAGCAGTGGTTAGTGGTGGCTCAGTGGTTAGCAGTGGTTAGTGGTGGCTCAGTGGTTAGCAGTGGCTCAGTGGTTAACAGTGGCTCAGTGGTGGCTCAATAGTTAGCAGTAGTTAGTGGTGGCTCAATGGTTAGCAGTGGTTAGTGGTAGCTCAGTGGTTAGTGGTGGCTCAGTGGTTAGTGGTGGCTCAGTGGTTAGCACTGGTTAGTGGTGGCTCAGTGGTTAGCACTGGTTAGTGGTGGCTCAATGGTTAGCACTGGTTAGTGGTGGCTCAGTGGTTAGTGGTGGCTCAGTGGTTAGCAGTGGTTAGTGGTGGCTCAGTGGTTAGCAGTGGTTAGTGGTGGCTCAGTGGTTACCAGTGGTTAGTAGTGGCTCAGTGGTGGCTCAGTGGTTAGCAGTGGTTAGTGGTGGCTCAGTGGTTAGCAGTGGTTAGTGGTGGCTCAGTGGTTAGCAGTGGTTAGTGGTGGCTCAGTGGTTAGTGGTGGCTCAGTGGTTAGCACTGGTTAGTGGTGGCTCAGTGGTTAGCACTGGTTAGTGGTGGCTCAGTGGTTAGCACTGGTTAGTGGTGGCTCAGTGGTTAGTGGTGGCTCAGTGGTTAGCACTGGTTAGTGGTGGCTCAGTGGTTAGTGGTGGCTCAGTGGTTAGCAGTGGTTAGTGGTGGCTCAGTGGTTAGCACTGGTTAGCGGTGGCTCAGTGGTTAGCAGTGGTTAGTGGTGGCTCAGTGGTTAGTGGTGGCTCAGTGGTTAGCACTAGTTAGCGGTGGTTCAGTGGTTAGCACTGTTTAGTGGTGGCTCAGTGGTTAGCAGTGGTTAGTGGTGGCTCAGTGGTTAGCACTGGTTAGTGGTGGCTCAGTGGTTAGCACTGGTTAGTGGTGGCTCAGTGGTTAGCACTGGTTAGCGGTGGCTCAGTGGTTAGCACTAGTGTCTGGCAGCACTGGGGTCCTGGTTTTGAATCTGACCAAGGGTTAGGGTTAGGTATCTGCATGGAGTTTCCCCCCACACTCCACAGACTGATAGGAACTTAGATTGTGAGCTCCTGGGGACAGCCTGATGCTAATGTCTGTACGGCACTACAGAACATGTCAGCGCTATATAAGTGTATAAATAAGACGCTCAGATGTGCAGTAACCACGTGCCCACAATCCTCTCCCACATATAACGGTATCCTTCTCAGCTCATCACCGGACATGTGGCGGACTGTGTGTGTGAACAGGTGTTTTACGCCTTCATTGGGGGAATCTGCAGCTGCCGTCCTTGTCCTCTTTATCCCACGGTCACAAAGGCCCGGTCCTCGTCACTGCCCTGCACACAGCGAGTATCCGCATGTCACTAATTAGCTGATTTGCATATGGCGTCTGAGCCGGGAAGGCTGAATGAGACGGACGCTTCACAAGTGTCACCAGGAACTTCCAGATGACAAGTCCCTGTCACTAGAGGACAATAGTGAAGAGACCGCGCAGCCCGGGTCTGGGGTAAGGGCACATGGGGCAGGGTTGTTGTTTTTTTGTTTGTTTTTTTAAACGGCGTGCTGCGTTTTTTGTTTTTTTTTTGCACAAGGTTCCACGATGCGGTTAAGTATAGAAGAAGATCCAGGAACACGTCCTTCGGGTGCACTGAAGGGGCTGTGCAGAAAATCTGCAGCTGATCTGTCATGTGTGAACCCAGCCTTATAGTCCGTCCACACGGTTGTGTCACATTTATTGGCGCACGGTAAAAGATTTGGAACAGTTTTTCAGTTTACTGAGCATCATACATATACATACACAGCCGCACAGTGTGAATACACCCTTAGGGCTCGTTCACACGACCGGATTTTTCTATCCATGTCCATTCCGTTTTTTTGCGGACCATATACGGAACCATTCATTTCAACGGGTCCGCAAAAAAAAAAAAAACGGAAGGTACTCCGTGTGCATTCAGTTTCTGGATCATAAAAAAACACTGACACAGATACCATCCGCGGTGCATCGCTGGTTCTTCATGGACCCACAGACTTCAATGGGCATGTGCAGTACACGTCACAGATCACAGGAGGTTTCCTGACCCCGGGTCACGGGAAAACCACTGATGTGTAAAGCCATACATTAACAGTCAATGGGGGAAGTTTATCCAGACTGGTGTAAAGCAGAACTGTCTTAGTTGCCCATAGCAACCAATCAGATTCCACCTTTCATTTTTCTCAGCTCCTTTGGAAAATGAAAGGTGGGATCTGACTGGTTGCTAGGGGCAACTAAGCCAGTTCTACTTTACACCAGTGTTGAAAAATCTCCCCCAATGGGTTAATGTGAACAAGTCCTAAATGTCTGGCTGATCCCTGCAGTGAGGCGCAAACCAGCAGAGACGGCGGCACGGTCTGTACGAGGGGACACGCCCAGCGCTGGCTGCACGCTGCCCTCTCACATTACAGCCACATTCATCAGTCGCTCGCTTTGTCATGTCCTCCGCTTCTACATATATTATTGATGAGCAGCCGGAGAAATCTCTTCTCCTGGTTCAGCTCCAGAGCCGGGGGCTGGGAGACAACTCCACGGGCTGCGAACCGTCTGTGTCCACGTCCTAATACAGCTATATAATATGGTCTATACAGGGTCCGGACATTACAGGTAAAGCCTGGCTGTACTAATACAGCTATATAATATGGACTATACAGGGTGCGGACATTACAGGTAAAGCCTGGCTGTACTAATACAGCTATATAATATGGTGTATACAGGGTCTGGACATTACTGGTAAAGCCTGGCTGTACTAATACAGCTATATAATATGGTGTATACAGGGTCTGGACATTACAGGTAAAGCCTGGCTGTACTAATACAGCTATATAATATGGTCTATAAAGGGTGCGGACATTACAGGTAAAGCCTGGCTGTACTAATACAGCTATATAATATGGTGTATACAGGGTCTGGACATTACTGGTAAAGCCTGGCTGTACTAATACAGCTATATAATATGGTGTATACAGGGTCTGGACATTACAGGTAAAGCCTGGCTGTACTAATACAGCTATATAATATGGTCTATAAAGGGTGCGGACATTACAGGTAAAGCCTGGCTGTACTAATACAGCTATATAATATGGTCTATACAGGGTCCGGACATTACCGGTAAAGCCTGGCTGTACTAATACAGCTATATAATATGGTGTATACAGGGTCCGGACATTACAGGTAAAGCCTGGCTGTACTAATACAGCTATATAATATGGTGTATACAGGGTCCGGACATTACAGGTAAAGCCTGGCTGTACTAATACAGCTATATAATATGGTGTATACAGGGTCCGGGACATTAACGGTAAAGCCTGGCTGTACTAATACAGATATATAATATGGACTATACAGGGTCCGGACATTACCGGTAAAGCCTGGCTGTACTAATACAGCTATATAATATGGTGTATACAGGGTTCTGGGACATTACAGGTAAAGCCTGGCTGTACTAATACAGCTATATAATATGGACTATACAGGGTCCGGACATTACCGGTAAAGCCTGGCTGTACTAATACAGCTATATAATATGGTGTATACAGGGTCCGGACATTACAGGTAAAGCCTGGCTGTACTAATACAGCTATATAATATGGACTATACAGGGTCCGGGACATTAACGGTAAAGCCTGGCTGTACTAATACAGATATATAATATGGTGTATACAGGGTCCGGGACATTACAGGTAAAGCCTGGCTGTACTAATACAGCTATATAATATGGTCTATACAGGGTCCGGACATTACAGGTAAAGCCTGGCTGTACTAATACAGCTATATAATATGGTGTATACAGGGTCCGGACATTACTGGTAAAGCCTGGCTGCACTAATACAGCTATATAATATGGTGTATACAGGGTCCGGGACATTACTGGTAAAGCCTGGCTGCACTAATACAGCTATATAATATGGTGTATACAGGGTCCGGGACATTACAGGTAAAGCCTGGCTGTACTAATACAGCTATATAATATGGTCTATACAGGGTCCGGGACAGGAGCGTAGCTAACGGCTCAAGGGCCCTGGTGCAAGAGTTCATCTTGGGCCCCCCTTTCCTCAGTGCTTTGTGTGTCTTCTTATGCGGCACAAGGGTCTTTGGGCCCCCTCAGGCTCCTGGGCCCGGTAGCGACTGCTACCTCTGCACCCCCTATAGCTACGCCCCTGGTCCGGGACATTACAGGTAAAGCCTGGCTGTACTAATACAGCTATATAATATGGTCTATACAGGGTCTGGGACATTACTGGTAAAGCCTGGCTTTACTAATACAGCTATATAATATGGTGTATATAGGGTCTGGGACATTACAGGTAAAGCCTGGCTGTACTAATACAGATATATAATATGGTGTATATAGGGTCTGGGACATTACAGGTAAAGCCTGGCTGTACTAATACAGATATATAATATGGTGTATACAGGGTCTGGGACATTACAGGTAAAGCCTGGCTGTACTAATACAGCTATATAATATGGTGTATACAGGGTCCGGGACATTAACGGTAAAGCCTGGCTGTACTAATACAGATATATAATATGGTGTATACAGGGTCCGGACATTACCGGTAAAGCCTGGCTGTACTAATACAGCTATATAATATGGTGTATACAGGGTCTGGGACATTACAGGTAAAGCCTGGCTGTACTAATACAGCTATATAATATGGTGTATACAGGGTCCGGGACATTACTGGTAAAGCCTGGCTGCACTAATACAGCTATATAATATGGTGTATACAGGGTCCAGGACATTACAGGTAAAGCCTGGCTGTACTAATACAGCTATATAATATGGTCTATACAGGGTCCGGGACAGGAGCGTAGCTAACGGCTCAAGGGCCCTGGTGCAAGAGTTCATCTTGGGCCCCCCTTTCCTCAGTGCTTTGTGTGTCTTCTTATGCGGCACAAGGGTCTTTGGGCCCCCTCAGGCTCCTGGGCCCGGTAGCGACTGCTACCTCTGCACCCCCTATAGCTACGCCCCTGGTCCGGGACATTACAGGTAAAGCCTGGCTGTACTAATACAGCTATATAATATGGTCTATACAGGGTCCGGGACATTACATGTAAAGCCTGGCTTTACTAATACAGCTATATAATATGGTGTATACAGGGTCCGGGATATTACTGGTAAAGCCTGGCTGTACTAATACAGCTATATAATATGGTGTATATAGGGTCTGGGACATTACAGGTAAAGCCTGGCTGTACTAATACAGATATATAATATGGTGTATACAGGGTCTGGGACATTACAGGTAAAGCCTGGCTGTACTAATACAGCTATATAATATGGTCTATACAGGGTCCGGGACATTACTGGTAAAGCCTGGCTGTACTAATACAGCTATATAATATGGTCTATACAGGGTCCGGGACATTACTGGTAAAGCCTGGCTGTACTAATACAGCTATATAATATGGTCTATACAGGGTCCGGGACATTACTGGTAAAGCCTGGCTGTACTAATACAGCTATATAATATGGTGTATACAGGGTCCGGGACATTACTGGTAAAGCCTGGCTGTACTAATAGAGCTATATAATATGGTGTATACAGGGTCTGGGACATTACAGGTAAAGCCTGGCTGTACTAATACAGCTATATAATATGGTGTACACAGGGTCCGGGACATTACAGGTAAAGCCTGGCTGTACTAATACAGCTATATAATATGGTCTATACAGGGTCTGGGACATTACATGTAAAGCCTGGCTGTACTAATACAGCTATATAATATGGTGTATACAGGGTCCGGGACATTACAGGTAAAGCCTGGCTGTACTAATACAGCTGTATAATATGGACTATACAGGGTCCGGACATTACATGTAAAGCCTGGCTGTACTAATACAGCTATATAATATGGTGTACACAGGGTCTGGGACATTACAGGTAAAGCCTGGCTGTACTAATACAGCTATATAATATGGTGTATACAGGGTCTGGACATTACAGGTAAAGCCTGGCTGTACTAATACAGCTGTATAATATGGACTATACAGGGTCCGGACATTACATGTAAGCCTGGCTGTACTAATACAGCTATATAATATGGTGTACACAGGGTCTGGGACATTACAGGTAAAGCCTGGCTGTACTAATACAGCTATATAATATGGTGTATACAGGGTCTGGGACATTACTGGTAAAGCCTGGCTGTACTAATACAGCTATATAATATGGTCTATACAGGGTCCGGGACATTACAGGTAAAGCCTGGCTGCACTAATACAGCTATATAATATGCTGTATAAAGGGGCCGGACATTACTGGTAAAGCCTGGCTGTACTAATACAGCTGTATAATATGGTGTATACAGGGTCCGGGACATTACAGGTAAAGCCTGGCTGTACTAATACAGCTATATAATATGGACTATACAGGGTCTGGGACATTACAGGTAAAGCCTGGCTGTACTAATACAGCTATATAATATGGTCTATACAGGGTCCGGACATTACAGGTAAAGCCTGGCTGTACTAATACAGCTATATAATATGGACTATACAGGGTCCGGGACATTACAGGTAAAGCCCGGCTGTACTAAGCACATGATAGCGACCCCAGTGTACTGAACACTGCACTGTCATTATAATCCCCTCCAGGAGGCGCCCCTCACCGCCTATAGATATACACCGTGTGGGAGAAGTCTGGATACACCTTATAATTGGTGTAACGTGTAGAAAATTGAATTCCGATGCAAGTCATTTACGACGAGAGTCACAAGACCCCTTTTTGCGACTTAAACCCCCCAGGCGACAATAGTTTGGACTGGTGTTTTTGCACCGTGCTCGGTACATGCGAATGAGGTAAGAGGGGCAGGAGCCAGGACACGGGGCCTAACATATATACCATCTTTTACACCTGGAAGGAGATGTAAAAGTGAAACTACTCCAACCCCTGACTCCATATATATATTATACTGATAACCTCTCCTGGCCTATGCCTGTTCACTCAGCTGCAGATTTTGTTACAGTGTATCAGTATAAGCTCGCCATACCTGTGATATAGCTGTGGACCAAACTCAGCCAAATGCGATATCTCTGATCTAAGCAGGTTTATTCCAGCAGGGGAGCATGCTGCTGACAGATCCTGCTGCTGACAGACCCTGCTGCTGACAGACCCCGCTGCTGACAGACCCCGCGGCTGACAGACCCCGCGGCTGACAGACCCCGCGGCTGACAGACCCCGCGGCTGACAGACCCCGCGGCTGACAGACCCCGCGGCTGACAGACCCCGCGGCTGACAGACCCCGCGGCTGACAGACCCCGCGGCTGACAGACCCCGCGGGCTGACAGACCCCGCGGCTGACAAAACCCCGCTGCTGACAAACCCCGCTGCTGACAAACCCCGCTGCTGACAGGCCATGCTGCTGACAAAACCCCGCTGCTGACAAACCCCGCTGCTGACAAACCCCGCTGCTGACAGGCCATGCTGCTGACAAACCCCCGCTGCTGACAGGCCATGCTGCTGACAAACCCCGCTGCTGACAGGCCACCCTGCTGACAAAACCCCCGCTGCTGACAGGCCACGCTGCTGACAAACCCCGCTGCTGACAGACCCCTCTGCTGACAGACCCCTCTGCTGACAGGCCACGCTGCTGACAGGCCACGCTGCTGACAGGCCACGCTGCTGACAGGCCCCGCTGCCTTCTGCTTAAATCCAACATGCCCAGTCCTTATTCCCATCAGTGAAAGCGGTGGGGCCTCCGCATGTATTAGACCATCAGACGACTCATCTAACATACAGACCAGGAAACCCTCAGCTTCGAGAAGGCTCAGGCTGGGCCCCCCACGGTGAGGCTGCCCATGATACTGCCGACCTTGGATTTCTGCCACAGATTTATGGACTCTGGATTAAACCCATTCAATGGGGATAACCAACTCAGAAAAGGCGGCGTGAATTCTCACAGAGAACAATCTGTTCTTCCACAGATTTCAGCAAGAAATATGCGCAGAAATCTGGATGTGACTGAACCGTACGGCGATATGTTTTTTGCTCCATGTGATCTGCATGTCGGTACCATTTCTCAGCACACTTCAGTCTCTGCATTGCCTTGTCCCCATTCACTACCAGCAAGCAAAGATGTTGAAATCTTTTGAGGAAATACAAAGTTGGAGCGGTTTTCGTTAGGTTACAATGGCTGAGCTTTATTCACAGCAGGTACGCCATGCTCCACGTACTGGCAGACGATGCCCGGGGGTACATGCACTGGGCACCACAGTGAAGCAAAAGGGGCAGCGCCCTTCCTTACAAAGGGTATCAACACCAGGGAGCAATGCAACAAAATGGAGAGCGGTCCCTGAAACAGAGCGGTGACCCCGGAGACAAACAGCTGGTGCGGTACATCTCCACATGGTTCAGTCCCTTCTCGGCTGCTGACTGCGGCTCCACCCTCCGCTCTGAACGTGTCCTGGGAGCCGTGCACACGGTGGGTACCACGCTGCCTGCACCATAGGAGGGCACAGTTTATTAATACATCAAGGGATATAAGAGGCGGTTTATAAAACGTAGAATAAAGCTGTGGATTAATGTACTTAGCGCTCATCAGAGGCCGCCTGCCCCCCCCCCCCCCCCCGATCACAGGGACAGCGCTGCAGAGAACCACGTGTCCTGAATATCAAGCAGCCGCGGCATCCGTGTCACCTAATCCAACCTGTCACAACAGAGCGAGACGAGCCGCTGAGCCCCGCCATCCCCCGCACAGGCCCTACAGGAAATCCCCCCCTAATACTGCAGCATCTGGGGGCCACACAACCTGTCCCCAGTGTACTGCAGCATCCGGGGGCCACACAACCTGTCCCCAGTGTACTGCAGCATCCGGGGGCCACACAACCTGTCCCCAGTGTACTGCAGCATCCGGGGGCCACACAACCCGTCCCCAGTGTACTGCAGCATCCGGGGGCCACACAACCCGTCCCAGTGTCCTGCAGCATCTGGGGGCCACACAACCCCTCCCCCAGTGTACTGCAGCATCCGGGGGCCACACAACCCGTCCCCAGTGTCCTGCAGCATCCGGGGGCCACACAACCCGTCCCCAGGGAAACCACACGCACATCATATGTCCAGCCTGAGCCCGCACTACATGTAATACACACGGAGTCCAGTCCTCACATGTTATATGTCCAGCCTGAGCTCACACTACATGTAATATACACGGAGTCCAGTCCTCACATGTTATATGTCCAGCCTGAGCTCACACTACATGTAATATACACGGAGTCCAGTCCTCACATGTGATATGTCCATTCTGAGCCCGCACTACATGTAATATACACGGAGTCCAGTCCTCACATGTTATATGTCCATTCTGAGCCCGCACTACATGTAATATACACGGAGTCCAGTCCTCACATGTTATATGTCCAGCCTGAGCTCACACTACATGTAATATACACGGAGTCCAGTCCTCACATGTTATATGTCCATTCTGAGCCCGCACTACATGTAATATACACGGAGTCCAGTCCTCACATGTTATATGTCCATTCTGAGCCCGCACTACATGTAATATACACGGAGTCCAGTCCTCACATGTTATATGTCCAGCCTGAGCCCGCACTACATGTAATATACACGGAGTCCAGTCCTCACATGTTATATGTCCATTCTGAGCCCGCACTACATGTAATATACACGGAGTCCAGTCCTCACATGTTATATGTCCAGCCTGAGCCCGCACTACATGTAATATACACGGAGTCCAGTCCTCACATGTTATATGTCCAGCCTGAGCCCGCACTACATGTAATATACACGGAGTCCAGTCCTCACATGTTATATGTCCATTCTGAGCCCGCACTACATGTAATATACACGGAGTCCAGTCCTCACATGTTATATGTCCATTCTGAGCCCGCACTACATGTAATATACACGGAGTCCAGTCCTCACATGTTATATGTCCAGCCTGAGCTCACACTACATGTAATATACACGGAGTCCAGTCCTCACATGTTATATGTCCATTCTGAGCCCGCACTACATGTAATATACACGGAGTCCAGTCCTCACATGTTATATGTCCATTCTGAGCCCGCACTACATGTAATATACACGGAGTCCAGTCCTCACATGTTATATGTCCAGCCTGAGCCCGCACTACATGTAATATACACGGAGTCCAGTCCTCACATGTTATATGTCCATTCTGAGCCCGCACTACATGTAATATACACGGAGTCCAGTCCTCACATGTTATATGTCCAGCCTGAGCCCGCACTACATGTAATATACACGGAGTCCAGTCCTCACATGTTATATGTCCAGCCTGAGCCCGCACTACATGTAATATACACGGAGTCCAGTCCTCACATGTTATATGTCCATTCTGAGCCCGCACTACATGTAATATACACGGAGTCCAGTCCTCACATGTTATATGTCCATTCTGAGCCCGCACTACATGTAATATACACGGAGTCCAGTCCTCACATGTTATATGTCCATTCTGAGCCCGCACTACATGTAATATACACGGAGTCCAGTCCTCACATGTTATATGTCCAGCCTGAGCCCGCACTACATGTAATATACACGGAGTCCAGGCCTCACATGTTATATGTCCAGCCTGAGCCGCACTACATGTAATATACACGGAGTCCAGTCCTCACATGTTATATGTCCAGCCTGAGCTCACACTACATGTAATATACACGGAGTCCAGTCCTCACATGTTATATGTCCAGCCTGAGCCCGCACTACATGTAATATACACGGAGTCCAGTCCTCACATGTTATATGTCCAGCCTGAGCCCGCACTACATGTAATATACACGGAGTCCAGTCCTCACATGTTATATGTCCATTCTGAGCCCGCACTACATGTAATATACACGGAGTCCAGTCCTCACATGTTATATGTCCATTCTGAGCTCACACTACATGTAATATACACGGAGTCCAGTCCTCACATGTTATATGTCCATTCTGAGCCCGCACTACATGTAATATACACGGAGTCCAGTCCTCACATGTTATATGTCCAGCCTGAGCTCACACTACATGTAATATACACGGAGTCCAGTCCTCACATGTTATATGTCCATTCTGAGCCCGCACTACATGTAATATACACGGAGTCCAGTCCTCACATGTTATATGTCCAGCCTGAGCTCACACTACATGTAATATACACGGAGTCCAGTCCTCACATGTGATATGTCCATTCTGAGCCCGCACTACATGTAATATACACGGAGTCCAGTCCTCACATGTTATATGTCCAGCCTGAGCTCACACTACATGTAATATACACGGAGTCCAGGCCTCACATGTGATATGTAAGTAATAAGTCAGCTACAAGCAGAGCTGAAGTGTGCAGCATGGGGGATAGAGCAGCAGCTGGAAACGTCATCACTGCTGAACCGGATATTTACCATTCGGTGCTGCGGGGGTTAATCATCTTCCTGACCGGTGGCGGCCTACAGGCTGATCACATGACCCATCAGCTGGTCAACCCCGCTCCTCCGCCCTCACACCTACCGTATCAATGCCCATAGGGGTGTCCCCCGACTAAGGCTGGGCTCACATTACGTATGCGTTAACGGATGCCTCAGACTGATGCCATACAGCGCCATCCGTAAAAAAACGTATACGTTAATGTGACGCCACAAGGGGCCAGGTCACCACCATGGCCCGCTATTGGCTGCACCCGTCGACGGATGTTGATTTCTGCAGGCAGGGGGATGTGAAGATGGCGCGGAGCGATCCAGGAGGAAACTGGCGTCAGGACCCAGGTATAGTCAGTATAGCGGTCCAGGCACTGGAGGGGGTACTCACTCCTATACTGTAGGCAGGGTTAATACAAGGGCTCACGACCACCTCATAATCCAGCAGCGGTGGTCGCTCACTATAGGAAAAAGTGCCAGCTCATCTACATTTCTGTGGTCCGGGCCAACACAGAAGCCGGAGGCCTTCCTATAGTGTGTAAGCACGGCCACCTGTGGGGGATTGCAGGGTGGTCGTAACCATGGATACGGGCAGTGTATAGCGTGAAGGTGGCAATATGGAGAATCACAGCACATTAGTGAGGGCCTTGTATTAACCCTATCTACATGATACACGGGCACCGAACCTGAGGTGACCTCAAGAAGACCTCATATTAACCATATCCTGCCCACACAGGAAGACTGAGGTAAAGAATATTAACCAGAGAAACTGCTACTACAGCACATTAACCCTTCCCTCCCCTCACACATATAAGATACAGATCTTGCTATATATATATATATATATATATATATACACACACGACAATGATGTTACCTCATATTAACCCCCACACACAAATAAGATGGTGGTTACTCCTTCCTTCCCTCACATATATATAACATGCTGTTACCTCATATTAACCCTTCTCTCCCCTCACACACAGATATAAGATGATGTTACCTCACATTAACCCTCTCCTCCCCTCACACACAGATATAAGATGATGTTGCCTCACATTAACCCTTCCCTCCCCTCACACACAGATATAAGATGTTGCCTCACATTAACCCTTCCCTCCCCTCACACACATATATGATGCTGTTACCTCACATTAACCGTTCCCTCTCCTCACACACAGATATAAGATTCTGTTACCTCACATTAACCCTTCCCTCCCCTCACACACAGATATAAGATGATGTTGCCTCACATTAACCCTTCCCTCCCCTCACACACAGATATAAGATGATGTTGCCACACATTAACCCTTCCCTCCCCTCACACACAGATATAAGATGATGTTGCCTCACATTAACCCTTCCCTCCCCTCACACAGATATAAGATGATGTTACCTCACATTAACCCTTTCCTCCCCTCACACAATGATATGATGCTGATGCTGCCTCATATTAACCCTTCCCTCCCCTCACACACAGATATAAGATGATGTTACCTCACATTAACCCTTCCCTCCCCTCACACACAGATATAAGATGATGTTACCTCACATTAACCCTTCCCTCCCCTCACACACAGATATAAGATGATGTTACCTCACATTAACCCTTCCCTCCCCTCACACAGATATAAGATGATGTTGCCTCACATTAACCCTTCCCTCCCCTCACACACAGATATAAGATGATGTTACCTCACATTAACCCTTCCCTCCCCTCACACACAGATATAAGATGATGTTGCCTCACATTAACCCTTCCCTCCCCTCACACACAGATATAAGATGATGTTACCTCACATTAACCCTTCCCTCCCCTCACACACAGATATAAGATGATGTTGCCTCACATTAACCCTTCCCTCCCCTCACACACAGATATAAGATGATGTTACCTCACATTAACCCTTCCCTCCCCTCACACACAGATATAAGATGATGTTACCTCACATTAACCCTTCCCTCCCCTCACACAGATATAAGATGATGTTGCCTCACATTAACCCTTCCCTCCCCTCACACACAGATATAAGATGATGTTACCTCACATTAACCCTTCCCTCCCCTCACACACAGATATAAGATGATGTTACCTCACATTAACCCTTCCCTCCCCTCACACACAGATATAAGATGATGTTACCTCACATTAACCCTTCCCTCCCCTCACACAGATATAAGATGATGTTACCTCACATTAACCCTTTCCTCCCCTCACACACAGATATAAGATGATGTTACCTCACATTAACCCTTCCCTCCCCTCACACAGATATAAGATGATGTTACCTCACATTAACCCTTCCCTCCCCTCACACACAGATATAAGATGATGTTACCTCACGTTAACCCTTTCCTCCCCTCACACAATGATATGATGCTGATGTTGCCTCACATTAACCCTTCCCTCCCCTCACACACAGATATAAGATCTTACCTCACATTAACCCTTCCCTCCCCTCACACACAGATATAAGATGATGTTACCTCACGTTAACCCTTTCCTCCCCTCACACACAGATATGATGCCGATGTTGCCTCACATTAACCCTTCCCTCCCCTCACAAACAGATATAAGATTCTGTTACCTCACATTAACCCTTCCCTCCCCTCACACACAGATATAAGATGATGTTAGCTCACATTAACCCTTCCCTCCCCTTACACACGCATAGGATGCTGCGGTTACCTCTCCGCCATCTTCCCGGCGGTGTTCCTCGCAGTCCCCTCCGGTCGCCGGTGTCCCCGGGATCTCCGGGTCCTGTGCTCCGGGTTAGGATGGTGCTCGGGAGGCCATGGGGATGAGGAGGACGGATGTGGCGGATGATGAGGCCGCCCGTCCCCCCCACGATCACCGACAATCCTCTCCTTCTCGCTCTCTGTCAGGCAGCGGGGCCGCGCAGGCTCAGCTCAGGGCGCGTCCCCGTCCAGTCACCTGCTGCTGAGGCGCGTGCCCGCCCCCGGAGACAGCAGCAGGTGCGGGAGGAGAGAGCGCACATCTCCGCCGCCACCATGCGGGTACATTATTTGTAAACCTGTCATACACTGTACGTTATATGTAAACATGTAATATAGTATAGTATATATAAACCTGTAATATACTGTACGTTATACATAGACCTGTAATATACTAAACATTATATGTAAACATGTATAGTATATATAAACCTGTAATAGACTGTACGTTATATGTAAACCTGTAATATAGTATAGTATATATAAACCTGTAATAGACTGTACGTTATATGTAAACCTGTAATATACTGTACGTTATATGTAAACCTGTAATATAGTATATATAAACCTGTAATATACTGTACGTTATATGTAAACCTGTAATATACTGTACATTATATGTAAACCTGTAATATACTGTACGTTATATGTAAACCTGTAATATACTGTACGTTATATGTAAACCTGTCATATACTGTACATTATATGTAAACCTGTAATAGACTGTACATTATATGTAAACCTGTAATATAGTATATATAAACCTGTAATATACTGTACGTTATATGTAAACCTGTAATATAGTATAGTATATTTAAACCTGTAATAGACTGTACGTTATATGTAAACCTGTAATATACTGTACGTTATATGTAAACCTGTAATATAGTATATATAAACCTGTAATATACTGTACGTTATATGTAAACCTGTAATATACTGTACATTATATGTAAACCTGTAATATACTGTACGTTATATGTAAACCTGTCATATACTGTACATTATATGTAAACCTGTAATAGACTGTACATTATATGTAAACCTGTAATATAGTATATATAAACCTGTAATATACTGTACGTTATATGTAAACCTGTAATAGACTGTACGTTATATGTAAACCTGTAATATACTGTACGTTATATGTAAACCTGTAATATAGTATATATAAACCTGTAATATACTGTACGTTATATGTAAACCTGTAATATACTGTACATTATATGTAAACCTGTAATATACTGTACGTTATATGTAAACCTGTAATATACTGTACGTTATATGTAAACCTGTAATATAGTATAGTATATATAAACCTGTAATATACTGTACGTTATATGTAAACCTGTAATATACTGTACGTTATATGTAAACCTGTAATATAGTATAGTATATATAAACCTGTAATATACTGTACGTTATATGTAAACCTGTAATGAGTGTATTATCTGGTGTATATATGTGCAGTGTATTATAGATGAGTGTATTATCTGGTGTATATATGTGCAGTGTATTATAGATGAATGTATTATCTGGTGTATATATGTGCAGTGTATTATAGATGAGTGTATTATCTGGTGTATATATGTGCAGTGTATTATAGATGAATGTATTATCCGGTGTATATATGTGCAGTGTATTGTAGATGAGTGTATTATCCGGTGTATATATGTGCAGTGTATTATAGATGAATGTATTATCCGGTGTATATATGTGCAGTGTATTATAGATGAGTGTATTATCCGGTGTATATATGTGCAGTGTATTATAGATGAATGTATTATCTGGTGTATATATGTGCAGTGTATTATAGATGAGTGTATTATCTGGTGTATATATGTGCAGTGTATTAAGTTAGGATTGCAGTGTTATATTATCTGGTGTATATATGTGCAGTGTATTATAGATGAATGTATTATCCGGTGTATATATGTGCAGTGTATTATAGATGAGTGTATTATCTGGTGTATATATGTGCAGTGTATTATAGATGAGTGTATTATCTGGTGTATATATGTGCAGTGTATTATAGATGAATGTATTATCCGGTGTATATATGTGCAGTGTATTATAGATGAGTGTATTATCTGGTGTATATATGTGCAGTGTATTATAGATGAATGTATTATCCGGTGTATATATGTGCAGTGTATTATAGATGAATGTATTATCTGGTGTATATATGTGCAGTGTATTATAGATGAGTGTATTATCCGGTGTATATATGTGCGGTGTATTATAGATGAGTGTATTATCCGGTGTATATATGTGCGGTGTATTATAGATGAGTGTATTATCCGGTGTATATATGTGCAGTGTATTATAGATGAGTGTATTATCCGGTGTATATATGTGCAGTGTATTATAGATGAGTGTATTATCTGGTGTATATGTGTGCAGTGTATTATAGATGAGTGTATTATCTGGTGTATATATGTGCAGTGTATTATAGATGAGTGTATTATCCGGTGTATATATGTGCAGTGTATTATAGATGAGTGTATTATCTGGTGTATATATGTGCAGTGTATTATAGATGAGTGTATTATCTGGTGTATATATGTGCAGTGTATTATAGATGAGTGTATTATCCGGTGTATATATGTGCAGTGTATTATAGATGAGTGTATTATCCGGTGTATATATGTGCAGTGTATTATAGATGAGTGTATTATCCGGTGTATATATGTGCAGTGTATTATAGATGAGT
Source organism: Rhinella marina (assembly GCA_900303285.1). Lineage (NCBI taxonomy): Eukaryota > Metazoa > Chordata > Amphibia > Anura > Bufonidae > Rhinella > Rhinella marina. Next base: position 1,316 of record ONZH01018358.1, on the reverse strand, counting down.
GTATTATCCGGTGTATATATGTGCAGTGTATTATAGATGAGTGTATTATCTGGTGTATATATGTGCAGTGTATTATAGATGAGTGTATTATCTGGTGTATATATGTGCAGTGTATTATAGATGAGTGTATTATCCGGTGTATATATGTGCAGTGTATTATAGATGAGTGTATTATCCGGTGTATATATGTGCAGTGTATTATAGATGAGTGTATTATCTGGTGTATATATATGTGCAGTGTATTATAGATGAGTGTATTATCTGGTGTATATATGTGCAGTGTATTATAGATGAATGTATTATCCGGTGTATATATGTGCAGTGTATTATAGATGAATGTATTATCTGGTGTATATATGTGCAGTGTATTATAGATGAGTGTATTATCTGGTGTATATATGTGCAGTGTATTATAGATGAGTGTATTATCTGGTGTATATATGTGCAGTGTATTATCCGGTGTATATATGTGCAGTAAGTTATAGATAGGGGTGGTTTTATGGCAATGTCAGTGTGACGACCTCTGGTGGGGACTATTTTATACTTTTAGTCATTATATAGAAAGTGTATGAAATATTAAACATTTCTGTCAGCACAGGCGGCAGGGAAACACACATACACATTGAGCCTTAACTTGCACCCACCCCGCTGTCCCTGCCTACCTGCCGAGCAAGCCCTAAGCAGCAAGTCCACAACTGGTCGACCGTCCCTATACTAGTAAGTGCAAGGAGTCAAACCAAGCACCCGTGGTAAAAACTGCAGGGTCCTGTTCACACAACTGGAACCCAGAACAAACACCCAGAGAAAGGTCATGCGGGAAAAGGTCAAAGCCAGGAGGTCAGTACAGTACCAAACCATAGTCAAATCCAATAGTAACAATCCAAACTGGAGCACAGCAAGGAAAACCTGGACCTGGGCAGGGTGTACGGCCAGCAGGGGTTTAAATAGAGCACCGAGACCATGGATCAGAACCTGATAGGTCCAGGACTCGGCGCTCCGTTAGTCAGCACAGAGGAGAGATCATTTAATGTTTGTGTCTGTCGTTAAAAGATATTGAGAGTGACCTCTACAGCGTCCCGCCTCCTTAACAGTAACATCCACAGCGCCCTCTCCTTTAACTGTGACCTCCACAGCAGCTAGGGTGGCCACTGTCTTCGCCCAGGAGAGACAGACCTCACCAGCTATGCCGCCAAATGTAAAGCGACGCCCCCGGTCCCCATGAAGCCACACCCCTAAACATGAGGCCACACCCCCTGACTCTGTGAAGACACAGAGGAGAAGCTGAGCGTGAGCTACTGAAAGGGTAAACATCCCTA